>CAUYLG010061144.1:0-31699 GCA_963573385.1 Cacajao melanocephalus
GAGCAGACCTGAAGGAGATAGAGACAAGAAAGACCCTTCAAAACTCAATTAATCCAGGTGCTGGGTTTTTGAAAAGATTAACAAAATAGATAGACTGCTAGCCAGACTAATAAAGAATAAAAGAGAGAAAAATCAAATAGAGACAATAAAAAATGATAAAGGAGATACCACAACTGATTCCACAGAAACACAAACTACCATCAGAGAATACTATAAACACCTCTATGCAAATAAACTAGAAAATCTAGAAGAAATGGATAAATTTCTGGACACATACACCCTCCCAACATTAAACCAGAAAGAAATTGAATCCCTGAATAGACCAATAACAAGTTCTGAAATTGAGGCAGTAATTAACAGCCTACCAACCAGAAAAAATCCAGGACCAGATGGATTCACAGCCAAATTCCACCAGAGGCACAAAGAGGAGCTGGTACCATTCTTTCTGAAACTATTTCAAACAAAGGAAATAGAGGGACTCCTCTCTAACTCATTTTATGATACCAGCATCATACTGATACCAAAACCCGGCAGAGACACAACTGAAAAAGAAAATCTCAGGCCAATATCTTTGATGAACATCGATGCAAAAATCCTCAATAAAATCCTGGTAAACCGAATCCAGCAGCACATCAAAAAGCTTACCCACCATAGCAAGTTAGGTTCATCCCTGGGATGCAAGCCTGGTTCAACATACACAAATCAATAAATGTAATCCATCACATAACAGAACCAATGACAAAAACCACATGATTATCTCAATAGATGTGGAAAGGCCTTTGATAAAATTAAGCACCCCTTCATGCTAAACTCTCAATAAACTAGATATTGATGAAACGTATCTCAAAATAATAAGAGCTATTTGTGACAAACTCACAGCTGATATCATACTGAATGGGCAAAAGCTGGAAGCATTCCCATTGAAAACCAACACAAACAAGAATGCCCTCTCTCACCACTCCTATTCAACATAATATTGGAAGTTCTGGCCAGAGCAATCAGGCAAGAGAAAGAAATAAAGGATATTCAAATAGGAAGAGAGGAAGTCAAATTGTCTCTGTTTGCAGATAACATGATTCTATATTTAGAAAACCCCATCGTCTCAGCCCCAAATCTCCTTAAGCTGATAAGTAACTTTAGCAAAGTCTCAGGATATAAAATCAATGTGCAAAAATCACAAGCATTGCTACAAACAAACAGAGAGCCAAATCATGAATGAACTCGCATTCACAATTGCTACAAAGAAAATAAAATACCTAAGAATACAACTTACAAGGGATGTGAAGGACCTCTTCAAGGAGAACTACAAACTGCTGCTCAAGGAAATAAGAAAGGATGCAAATAAAGAGAGAAACAATTCATGCTCATAGATAGGACGAATCAATGTCATGAAAATGGCCATACTTCCCAAAGTAATTTATAGATTCAATGCTATCCCCATCAAGTGACCATTGACTTTCTTCACAGAATTAGAAAAAAATACTTTAAATTTCATATGGTACCAAACAAGAGCCTGCATAGCCAAGACAATCCTAAGCAAAAAGAACAAAGCTGGAGGCATCATGCTACCTGACTTCAAACTATACTGCAAGGCTACAGTAACCAAAACAGCATGGTACTGGTACCAAAACAGATATATAGACCAATGGAACAGAACAGAGGTATCGGAAATAATGCCACATATCTACAACCATCCAATCTTTGAAAAACCTGACAAAAACAAGCAATGGGGAAAAGAGTACCTACTTAATAAATGCTGTTGGGAAAACTGGCTAGCCATATGCAGAAAGCTGAAACTGGATTCTTTACTTAACACCTTATACAAAAATTAACTCAAGATGGATTAAAGACTTAAATGTAAGACCTAAAACCATAAAAACCCTAAAAGAAAACCTAGCCAATACCATTCAGGACGATAGGCATGGGCAAGGACTTCATGACTAAAACACCAAAAGGAAAGCCAACAAAAGCCAAAATTGACAATGGGATCTAACTAAACTAAAGAGCTTCTGCACAGCAAAGGAAACTATTATCAGAGTGAACAGGCAACCTACAGAATGGGAGAAAATGTTTGTAATCTATCCATCTGACAAAGAGCTAATATCCAGAATCTATAAAGAACTTAAATTTACAACAAAAAAACAACCCCATCAAAAAGTGAGCAAAGGATATGAGCACACACTTCTTAAAAGAAGACATTTATGCAGCCAACAAAAATGAAGAAAAGCTCATCATCACTGGTCATTAGAGAAACGCAAATCAAAATCACAATGAGATACCATCTCACTCTAGTTAGAATGGCAATTATTAAAAAGTCAGAAAACAACAGATGCTAGAGAGAATATGGAGAAATAGGAATGCTTTTACATTGTTGGTGGGAGTGTAAATTAGTATAGTCATTGTGAAAGACAGTGTGGAGATTCCTCAAGGATTTAGTACCAGAAATACCATTCGACCCAGTAATCCCGTTACTAATACCCAAGGGATTAAAATCATTCCACTATAAAGATGCATGCACACGTATGTTTATTGCAGCACTGTTCACAATACAAATTGGAACTAACCCAAATGCCCATCTTTATCCAGTGATAGACTGGATAAAGAAAATGTGGCACATATACACTATGGAATACTATGCAGCCATAAAAAACGATGAGTTCATGTTCTTTGCAGGGACATGGGTGAAGCTGGAAACCATCATTCTCAGCAAACTAACACAGGAACAGAAAATCAAATAGCACGCATTCTCATTCATAAGTGGGAGTTGAACAATGAGAACACATGGACACAGAGAGGGGAACATCACATACTGGGCCTTTCAGGAGGTAGGGGGCTAGGGGAGAAATAGCATTAGGAGAAATGCCTAATGTAGATGACTAGTTGATGGGTACAGCAAACCACCATGGCATGTGCATACCTATATAACAAACCTGCATGTTCTGCACACGTATCCCAGAACTTAAAGTATAATAATTAAACATATTGCATGATTCTTCACTCCCCTCTTCCCTGTATATAGCAACCCTAAGATTGCTCCAGCCAGTAAAGCAACAGAGTGGTGAAGCCCATCAGACAGATACTGAGTGACTATAAGGAACAGGAGTGCCTCCTCCCATTCACCCTGTTGGGGACATACTTTAGAAATAAACCTTTTTTACATTTTTTAAATTTTTTTATTTTATTGAGACAGGTTCTCACTCTGACACCCTACCTGGAGTACAGTGGCATGATCGTGGCTCATTGCAGCGTCAACCTCCGAGACCTAAGCCACCCTCCCACCTCAGCATCCTTAGTAGTTGGGACCACAGGTACACACCACCATGCCCAGCAAATTATCTTTTAATTTTTTTGTAGAGACATGGTCTCACTATGTTGCCCAGATTTTAAACTCCTCTCCTCAAGCCATCCTCCCACGTCGGCCTTCCAAAGTGCTGGGATTACAGGTATGAGCCACCATGTTTCCCTACAAATAAACCTTTTGACATTTGACAATAATTAACATTTCAGGGTCAGTCTAATTTGTGTGCTGGCTAGTCCACACAGTAACCTCAGTTGGATGTCTCAGACAGCAGATTTTTGGTCAAAAAAACAAAAGGGTCCAAAAGAAAGAGTGTGGTTGAAATAATTCAAATCCATCCAACCTTCAGAAAAATTGTTTTCAGGGGTCCTGTTGAGGGAACGTATTCTCTTCCCAGGTCCACAAGGGGGCATAGTTTCAAGGCCAAGAATCTTCCCAGTACCATGCCCCACCTCCCCCATCCAGGATTGGAGGTCTTTCTCTAAATTTTCATGCGGACGGGCGGAATCAAAAATCAATCACTCCAGCGAAAGTTTAAAGGAACACTTTACATAGGTCAGGGGGCTTGGAGGAGGAGGGAATTCCTCCCAGGTTAGAAGTCCCCTTCTTCTACACCCCTTTCGATTTCATATTTGGGTCCCCTTCCACAGTCTTCGTGGAAGCTTTCTCGTTCTCATCTTTTTCTCTCTCTCCTTTTTGTCTTTCTCTGCCTAAATAAATCACTTTCTGCAAAAACTCTTTGGGGTCCGATATTTACTTGCAAGCATACCACGCCTGGCATGGTCTCCTCTCCCATTCTTGGGTGAGTGAGAGACCGAGAGCCTGGAGCCCACCGGGGAGCAAGCTAAACCTCCCCTGCACCTGGGTCCTGGAACCCAGCAAACACTGTTCTATTAAGTTAGCACATGTTCATTATCATATGCATATTTTACCTTAATCACCAAAGACTGCCACTCTTGGCCAGAAATAAATTCTACCAAACTTTAAGATTTTTCTTAATTTAGCAAATGTGGACAACGGAGAGGGAAATACATTTTCCCTTAAATATCTGGGGATCTTTTTACCTTTTGACAACTAAGACAATGTAGCTCAACTGTTAAAAGAAAAATTTTTGAGCAGTTCAACTTTAAAACTGCCAGGTTGCAACTTGAAACGAGGAGACTAGTCCCCGTGTTAGGTTGTCTTTGATTTGGGGTTTAAAGTAATATATACTTAATATTTGTAAAATACTCAATATAATTATGGGACATAGGAAATCTTATTAACCTAAAAGATGAATATAACTTGAATAATAGCATCAATCTGTTCTCCAAGAAAGAGCATTGTTATATAGTAAATGCTAAAACTAAAGGAAAAGCTACCAAATCTGAGCTGGCAAATCTTAGATTAAAGCTTAGAGCAATAGTTGTAATATGTGACAGCACAAATTCCCCTCTGCTCATGTGTGGTTCAGGGAAGGTGTGGCTAAAGCCTCCTTGTGTTGTCCCTTGGAATCTTAACCCCTTGTGTTCCCAGAATTATACCACTTTTATTCCAATATCAAATAATTTCAAACTTTCAAGTTGATAGACTTCATTTATATTAGGTTGGCACAAAAATAATTGCAATATTTGCCATTAAAATTTCCAAAGGCTGACCAAAAATAAGCAAGATTTGAAACAAGAAAAAAGAAAAACAGATTTAAGAAGAGAGCCACAAGAATGAAGAGAAAAGTAGAAATCAGAAAAAAAAAGAGAGAGAGAGAGAGAGAGAAAGAGGCAGGGAAGGTGGGTGAGGAGAGCCATCCAGCTTCAGCCCCCTTCAAGTTACACCAGACAAGGAAACAATGAATAGCTGAGAAAGGCTGTGGGAACCAGCTGTGAAGGAACATAACCTGAGTCTAACGCTGTATGAAAGACTACCTTTCAGGCTTTTGTTTAGGTCTTATTAGGAGAGCACATGGTAGAATCACAGAATTTGTGAGTAGGAAGATCCAACACCCATACCCACGTACCCATCCCTGTTTAATAATGCAGAAATCTTCTTAAACTGCCCTAGAATGTTTTCCTGCAGAAGTGGAAAATGGGCATCTCAGCACCATTACATACAGGAAATTTCATAGCAGTCAGAGTAAAATGGATATCAGGCTGGTGCTTTTTGCTGCTACTGCTGCTCTTGTTGTTAATCCCAAGGAAATGTAAGAATAGCCTGTGAGTGTACTTCCTTTCACCCCGGGGGGTTACTCAACAAAGGCAAAAACGTTCAAATTTGGAAGACCAGTCTGGGAAGTAGAAGTTGGGCATGGTCAAAGAGCAGAGGTCCAATAAAGAGAAGTGAGGCCAGGTGCAGTGACTCATGCCTATAATCCCAGCACTTTGGAAGGCCACGGTGGGAGGATTGCTTGAGCTCAGGAGTTCAAGACCAGGCTGGGCAACACGGCAAAACTTCACCTTTACTGAAAATACAAAAAAAAAAAAAAAAAAAAAAATAGCCAAGTGTGCTGGTGCACACCTACACAGGAGGCTGGGGTGGGAGGATCACTTGAACCCAGGAAGCAAACTTTCAATGAGCCAAGATTGTGCCACTGAAATCCAGCCTGGGCAACAAAGCCAGACCCTGTCTCAAAAAAAAAAAAAAAAAAAAGAGAGAGAGAGAGAGAAAAAGAGAGACAAAGGGAAGGCCTAGCAACAAAATTAATTGGAAAGTAAAAATATAAGATTGTTTTAATGGAAAGCTAGCTTTACGGGAAGAGCTACTCCCCATTATGGAGAAAAGCCTTTATGTTTTAGCTGGTGTTAATGATCCCTCAGGGAACCTCACAGCTCCACCCGTGGCCACCTTGTCTTTTCACCCTACATGCTCTCTGTTGCTCCTCTCTACCTATCCTCACTCCATTGGGAAGGCTCAACCCTCCTTAGTGTCAACAAGGGACAGAGAGACTACAATTCTCATTGACCCAAATCAATTCACAAAAGCTACTACATCAAGGAATGATTAAACTCCATCTTCTTCTAACCTTGGTGTTTTACCCCATGCAACAATGATCATGAAGGAGAAAGATATGGTAACACAGATACACAAAAATGTATTTTATTTTCACTGATGTCAAAAAGAGACAGGACAGGTGACAGTACACAAGAAGTTCTAAGCATGAAAGCTCCATCCCCCACCCTCCATTTATAACTGCAAGGGTGATCTCACCTCGACAGCACTTCACAACCCTCCTAAATTCTTCTCCAGACACTTTTCCAAGATGGAGCCAGCTAGACTAAATGCTGTGTTTTCCTGATGACTGCTTATTTACATTTGGCTTGTCTCATTATAATTTCATTTTTAAAGTAAGGGATCTCTAACCCTGATAACCAGGAGGCCAGCAGGTACCAGTTACTCTGTAATGAGACCTCTGTCCTATCTGGTTCTACTTCAAGTCTGTCCCATGCTTATCTCACCCTTAGGGTCAAAAGAATTCAGATATTCTTCAGCCTCCTCTTCATTATCTTGATGAACTGAGCATTTCAACATAACTTTAAAAAAAAACTCAAAGTACTAAGTTCTACAAGATTACCTCCCTTCTCTCTGCAAAGCCTCCTACCAAGTACCAAACAGTAACATTTATAAATCCACATACTATTATTGCTTCTATTCTAATATAACTGACATCCTCCCTCTCCGTATCAGAATCTATCATTCTCCCTGAACTATCTTATTCAAGCCCTTTCACTATTGTCTTTAGATGGGTGACTTCCAAGTTTATATCTGCAACGCAGATCTTTCTTCTAAATGCCAGCCCATATTTTCAGCTATTTATCTGGCATGTCCCTGAGCCATCTTGTTTCACTCCAATTCCCTGGGAAACAGACTCTGAGTTGGAGATTTGAAAGCGGGAGGTTCACTGAAGATGCCCTCAGGAACAGCACCTGTAGGGGGGGAGTGGAAGCAGCAGGACTGGGCAAAGCGAGAGGCTGAAGTGTGGTGCACCATGACAAAGGCTGTCAGTCCCCAAGGGAGTGGGAGGACCCTTCAATTCTGCCCCAAATTGTGGTAAAGGGGCTTGAATTTTGTACCCCAAGATCGACCAGCCTTTAGCTGTAGGCTGCCTCCAGGGAAGGGACAAAATCTTAAGTAAGGAAGCTCCTCTCAGCCTAGGACAATTCTCAGGGAGGAATTTTGCTGTGAACCATCACAGCCAACTGCCTAGCAGTGGGGAGATGAGTACCTAGCAGCCTGACCTCCTTTTGATGATCAGCGGAAATTTCTACTGCCAGGTGGGTGACTTCTTTACTTGCCTCATGCCATCTTGGCAAGAGGAGCCTGGAATAACTAAACGGCAGCCACAGCTTGAAGTTTAACAGAGACTCTTATGTTTCCTGGTAGAAGCATCCCTTTCTGGGCACCAGGACTTCTAAACCCATAGAGCTCAGAGTTGCTGGGACAAGAAGCGCAAATTCTCCAAGTGGGTCACTTGCAGTAATGGTAAGAGTAACCACTTCTACTTCTACCCCTTGATTTCCAGACCCATGTATTCTACCTTCAACGGATACAGCACTACATATTGGTTGTTGATTTATGATGCATATTGCATCCTAAGGAATGATGCCCATTCTTGTGAGGTACTATCTTCAAGCTGGTGCTATGGCTGTGCCTTTGAAAGACAGCTGTTGCTGTCTTTCTCTTGCTCTCTCTTCAGCTGAAGCTTCTAGGTAGAATGGTGTTAGGACCAGAAGAGCAGTCCGTGGATCCCTGGGTCACAGGCCTGCTGCTGCCCTTCCTTTGCTTAAAATAGGACTGAGTGACACATCGCTCAGCTATATATTCAAAACTGAACTCATCATCATCCCTATCCCCACTCTCAATCCACTCGAAATACTGTTTTTCTACTTTATAGTAAGCATGCTGCAATGCTGCTCCCATGGGTCATGGCCAGGGAGGCAGCGCTACTACCCGAGGCAGCCTTGAACCAGCATTTTCCCAGGCACGTGGTTCCATCATCCTAGAACGCACCCAAAGCATTCTCCTGGAGCAACAATTCTACTCCAGGAAAAGTAGCTTTTAATCACATTGCTACCAGAAATAACAACTATGTTATACGGTAGAACAAGAAATCTGATGAATTTTAAAAATAAACAGACAACTTCAAATAAACGTATTTACGACAGCTAATCTCGACTAAGTGCCCTGAATCCCAGGAAAATGTGTGCACTGTCCTTTATTCTTTGAAATTATTTGACAGAAAGAACTGGTCAGGGAAATGACCACTGAAGTAGGAATCAGGAGATCTGAAATCTAGAATTGGATCTTTCATTCTTAGTGAGAGAATTTTGTTAAGACATTTAGCAACTTAAGTCCTCCATTTCCTCACCTACAGGTGTGTATTCGGTGTCTCCTCTTGGATGCCTCAAAGACACCTCAAACTCAACATGTCCCAAAGTTACCTCATGATCTTTCCCAGAATCCAGCGCGTTTCCAATATTTCTTATCCCTATAAATGGCAGTATGGTCCATTCAAGTGCTCAGGTCAAAAATCTAGGAATTATCTTTGACACCTACTTCTTCGACCGCCATATTAAATCTACAACCAAGCCCTACTGGTTTTACTCCCTAAGTAGCTCTAGGATCGACCAACCACCATATTCCTCCATCACGGCCACCACCCTCAGCCCAGCTGCTTCTCATCTGGACTGTCGTGGTATCCTCCCCACTGCTCCACCTGTATTTACTCTGCCTCTGCCCCATTCTCCTGGAATGCTGAGTGTTTAGACACACACGCACCTGCCCATTTCTCCCCCAAACAACCAGAATAATCCTTCTGGAAAACAAACCTCATCGTGCCACCACCACCTCCTTATTTAACACAGTCTGTGAGGCAGACGGGGCCCGGCCCCTGCCCCCCTTCCCAGTTTTGTCCGACTTTGGGCTCCTATGCTCTCTCCAGCCACACGGCCTTTCTTCACACTCTCACATCCCTTGACTCTGCTCATTCCCTCCACAGAGCCTTTGCACACACTTTTCCTCTCTATTAGGACCTCTTTTTCCCACCTCCTCACCTAGTACACGTTGACTTATCTGCCATTCTTTCAGAGAAGCCCCCACACAACCTGGATGTGGCTAAATATTGGATTCATATAATATTCTAAAAAGGAAGCCTTAAATTCTTTCTGGGACCATGTAGGTAATTAAAAAACAAACTAATAGTTATTTTGGCCACATGCCTGCCACCTCCATCAGCACCTCCAAAGGAAAGGAGAATGGCTTTTGAAAGGGAGTAAGATGGGTTGGGGGACATCCCCCTATGCATCTGCTTCCAGGTGCCCCCGAGGCCTGGGTCTTGGTCCATTGGGGCTGTTATAACAAAATACTGTAAACTGGGTGATTTATAAGCAACAGAAATTTACTTCTCACAATTCTGGAAGCTGCAAGTCTGAGATCAGTGTCCTAGCATGATTAAGTTCTGGTGAGACCCTTCTTCTAGGTTGTAGACCAGAATTTCTCACTGGAAGGGGCAAGGCAGCTCCCTTGGGCCTCTTTTATAAGGGCATGAATCTCAATCATGAAGGCTCAACACTCTTGACCAATCACCTGCCAAAGACCCCGCCTCCTAATACCATGACCCTGGGGTGAGGATTTTAACATATGAATGTTTGGGGGACACAAACATTAGCTCTACAGCCACCTGCTTTCTTGTCTCTGCAAGGCCCTGTAAAAGAGTGTTTCTGGCACTGCTTCCAAGCAATGATCTGAAGAAATATCTCTCCCTTTTAAGAAATTTCACACTGATTCTTTAAAAAAATGTAAACTTTCCTGAAAAAGAAGTGTCCTCTTTCCCCCTCCATCTACTCTTTCTAAGCCTCCTGCTTCATACTGGTTTCCACCTGAGTCACTCGGAGAGGTGAAGACCACTCCCTCCTTCATAGGGATGGAGAATTAACTTCACAACAATGTCTGCCAAGACCACGGATTATATTCAAAAAGCTCAGAAAAGGGAAGTACCCCAAGAACTAGCAGACTCAAGGGCCCCCTGATGCTTTTCTCCCACAAAACCATAAGAAATATAAGTGTTGGCATTTGGTTGGGGTGCAGAGCCCCTGGTATGCATATCTCAGGAGATTCGTGCCTTTGGGAAATCCTCTGTTTCGGGCTGAGTTACATTCCCCTAAAATGCTCATGTTGAACTCCTAATCCTAAGTACCTCAGGTCTTTAAAGAGGTAACTAAAGGAAAATGAGGACATGAGGCTGGGCTCCAATCCAGTATGTTGGGTGTCCTTATAAGAAGAGGAGGTCAGTACACAGGCACATGCAGAGGGAAGACCCTGTGAAGACACGGGAAGAAGACAGCCGTCTACAAGCCGAGGAGAGATGCCTCCGAAGAAACCAGTCCTGCCAACACTTTGATCTTGGATTTACAGCATCGAGAACTGTGAGAAAATAAATTTCTGTTGTTTAAGTCACCAATCTGTGGCACTCTGTTATGGCAGCCAGCCACAGAAAACATCCTCCCCAAACAAAAATCCAAAAGTCACATCCAAAAATAACAGTGCGCAGTTTCAGAGCTCCTGCCCTATGCCAGGGTCCACCCTTTACCACATCATCTCATTTAACTCTGACAAGAACCGCTGTCACATATGAGAAGGAACTTGAGAAGTTCATGGATTTGTCAAGTCCACCATGCTCCAAAGCCTCTGCTCTTTTTGTTACATACGATGACTTCCCATGGAAAACTTGTCCAATATTTCTTGGATTCTCCTGGATAATCTGGATTTTTGTTTAAAGTGTGAGTGTTATAAAAGCAAAGCTTTCTTTGCTCAATTCCCTTTGGAAGTTGAAGAGTGGCTCTCTGCCCCAGCTGGCAAAAACCACCAGAAGGATCCACCAGGACGGCAGCAGAAGGATGGAGGAAGGAGGATGGATGAAGGTCTTGCCTACAGGGGAGCTCTGTGATCTAGCTAATCTCCCCTAACCTTCCCTCTATCCTGTCCTTCCTGTTTATCCAAAACCAGGCCTTCAGTGAATGAACAGTCAGCAGGCCTGCGAAGCCATCAGGGGAGGAAGATACTAGATAAAGCTGATCCTCTAGAGGCTTGCTTATGTCCATCCATGTCCTTCTGAATTTGCTTGGGAAAATAATAAGTGCCTTACAGCATGGAGTTTTAGAGTCATACAAGCCTGGGTCTGAATACTGGCTCTGCTCCTCCTATCTGTGAGAATGTGGGCAAACCATTTAAATTCTTTAAAACTGCAATTTCCTCTTCCATAAAAACAATTGCAATTATAATAACTTATTATTATAGGGATGTTTTAAGGGATGTTATTATACAGACGGTATGTGCAAAGCATATATAAATGCTTGGTATAGAGTAGGCCTTAAATAGTGTCTATTATTAGAACTAAATTAGGAAGAAAATGTGATTCTATCTGGGGTCTGTCTACAACCTTTTAGCATCATTTCTTACTTAGTTACAATCTTGTAGTGAACACTGTTGGTGCTCCTTCTACTTTACACAGCCGAGCACCCCTCCTCTGGCTTCAGTGCTCTTTGGCCTCAGCAGTCTGTGCCTGTGCCTCTCTTAGAAGGTAGCTGTAGCGACTGAAGCCAGAAGTTCTCAGGGAGGCCCTCTGTGATAGATAAGTGGTACAGTACTAGGACAGTACAGCTCCCTTGCTTTGAGTGGGGACAAACTCTGCAGCATCATGTACACACCAGAGAGCTCCTGTGGAATCAAGCTGAGGATAAAATGTCACCTTGCTTGACCCCTTTCCACTCCCTGTCCTGCCTCTTCACCTCCTCACCAGGTTTCTCCTGGGATCACTTCCTTAATAAACCTCTTGCACAGAGATCCTGTCTCAGGGTCTGCTTTTGGGTAACACAGCCCAGGAAAGACCTCGCCCTCCTGGGTGCTAGAGAAAGAATGACAACCTTCTCAAAGGTCTAGCTCTGCGGTCCTGTAGTTTAGCCCCTCTGGCTTCAGGATGTTAGTCCTTCAGTCCCCAATTCAGAGATTAAAAGGACATGGGATCAAAGCACTCTCTTTTGGAATCATCCCACTTGAAATTTGAGAAATAGGTGCTCTTACCTTTTTAACTTCTTCCGAGCCTTAGCTCTGCTACCTGTGAAATTTTAAGCTAACAAGTCTCACAGGGAGTTCATGGGGATACCTACAAGAGTATCTTAAACAAAATGTTAAGTTCATATAATTTCCTTCTTCAACATAACCCTCTCCAGCTTAGCCCATTGTTGTCAAAGATGCTGCAACAAACACTGGCCAGCGTGTGGTTGGCTGGAACACAGGGCAGGAGGCAGGAGGCAGTCACGCCATAGAAATGGCACAGAAGTAGAATGAGGGTCTCCATTGTCATGGGGACCACAGCCACCAAGTGAGCCATTCTTTCTTCCCACAAATTCAATAAATCCGTATGGAACACCCTCTATGTACCAAGCACTCTGCTATCTGCAATAGTAAGTGAAGCTGATGCAACTTTTGCCCTCATGGAATTGCAAACATGATAACCAAACAAATAAGCAGGTACTTATCAGGCAGGCTAAATGCCAGGAAGGAGGAAGCGCATCGTGTGAGGAGGACACACAATAGAGTATCTGACCTGTGGGGAGTGGAGTAAAGAGGTGTACCCAGAGAAAGCTAAACGAAGAAAGGTGGCAGGAAAGGAAACAAAAGAGCTCAGGCCAAAGAATCTGTGTGCAGACTCTGAGGCCAAGAGGAGCTGAAAGAAAGTTGACAGGGCTGGAGCACAAAGTCAAGTGACTACGGCGGGAAACAGTGCTGGAGGTGACCTGGAGCCAGGATGCACAGAGCCAAAGACACCAGGCACCTTCCTTGCCACCACATCCTGCCTGACTGGACCCCTGTCACCCCTAGGAGGCACAGCCCACCTCACCCTGGAAGGTCGGCCTGGGCTTTAAACCTAATTCTCCTTCCTTGGGCCTATCCTCATTTCAATTACATCCAATTTCTGGTATTCACTGAGATTGCATTTTATTATAAATTATAAATACAGAGCAAAGCACACACTGCTCTAATGGTGGAAGTGCAGATCATAAACAGGGAGGGCAGAGGACATTAGCACAAACAGTAGTCAAAGCATAGGCAGAGATTTTCTACTGATAACCATCAGCAGTCCACGTTGAAAAGCTAGGAATCGTGTCCCTTCCTCTCCTAGGGTAAATTACATAAAAGCTGAAAGACACTACTTCTCCTTTGCTGGTAAACCCAGATTGAAACACCACTTGACAGAGACCTCTGAGCATCTGATTTTTTTTTTTTAATGTCATGAGTGGCTTTCAGTATTAGGGCTAAAAAAAAAATATGCAGCTTTGCCAACAATAACTAAAATAAATGTGAAGGACTCTTTCTTACAGTGAATGACGTTGGCAATTATGAAGGAAGTTCAAGAGAAAGAGCCTCCAAGGTAGTCCTTCAGAGATGAAAGAGTTTCTAGAAGAGGGGAAGGAAAAGTAACCCTGCTTAGCCTGAGCAAGGCTTCTGAGCTCCAATCTGACCTTGTGGAGTTCACACAGGGTCATGGAGGGCCAGCCTCTTCAGCGCATATTGATGTTAATAGTCCTCGTTTAAATGCCACACAGCATTTAAAATGCTTTACCTGCGTGCTGTCATTTAATTCTCACAATAACCCCATGAAGTCGTTACTTTCAAGACTCCCATATCATAACTGAGGAAACCAGGGCTCCGAGAGGTCAAATAAATTGCTCAAGGTTACACAGCTAGAAAGAGCAGACATTCAAACTCAGGATTGCCTGTCTCCCAGCCCATGCTTTTTATCTCTCTCATCAGGGAACATGTCTTGTTCATCTGTACAGCCTACCACTGTAGAAGAATGCCAGTAAACAACAATGAACTGAAATGATCCAACCCACACTGGCTCCAGTTTCCCACCTGCTGGCTCATGAAAATAAGCAGGGGAAAAGAGGACACAAAGCCTCCTTTGTTTGAAGGGTGAGTAGGCCTAGACCAAGGGGCTCCAGACTCTGGAGGAGCAAAAAATAAAAGACTTCCAGGGTAAGACCAGGTTCCAGCTGTCATGCCTGTACAGTGAGTGGCATTCGTGAAGGCCAGGGCAGAAATTGTGACACCATGAAGGGAAGAATGAGAGGCTATGAGAAGTCTTAATACCCCCACTTCTAAATTGACTGAGCCCATAAAGGAAGCTGAGCTAAGGAAGGGCAGAGCTCAGGGGCCTGTAACTCCAGCTATGACCACTTACTGCCAGAGCTACAGGGCCTGTAACTCCAGCTATGACCACTTACTGCCAGAGCTACATTCCCCTGGGAGATGCACGGGGCCAGTGTATTAGTCTGTTCTTAGGCTGCTAATAAAGATATATTCCAGACTGGGTAATTTACAAAGAAAAAGAGGTTTAATGAACTCACAGTTCCACATGGTATGAAGGTCTCACAATCATGGTAGAAGGCAAAGGAGGAACAAAGGCATGTCTTACATGGCAGCAGGTAAGTAAGCATGTGCAGGGGATCTCTCTTTATAAAAGCATCAGATCTCATCAGACTTACTGTCATGAGAACAGCACAGGAAAGACCTGCCTCTGTGATTCAATTACCTCTCACCAGGTCTCTTCCACAACACATGCGAATTATGGGAGCCACAATTCAAGATGAGATTTGGGTGGGGGCACAGCTAAACCATATCAGTCAGGTAGCACAGAAGGGGCCCTGAAAGGCCAAGGGAGACACAGCAGTGGCAGCAGAAAGAACTCTTCTCACAGTAGGAAGAACTCAACAGATATCTAAGAAGGAGTGAACAGAAGCAAACAAGATGTTGTTCCCTGGATATGTCTGCCTTGAAACAGCTCACAAGGTTGATGATTAAAATTCCTTTGGCCTGCAGCAGGAATTTTGGCCAAGTTTCTAGACCAGGATTGGGCCCATAAAATGGCTGCATTTTAAGGAAACGGAGAGAAAAGCAGACAGAGGTCTTCTCCTGAGCTCACCCAAGTCAGTGAGAGAAATGTGCTGAGAAGCCCATTCTTGGGATGTCTCCTCCACATCCTCTACCTCGCAGTTTCCACACTTGCCTAAGCATAGAGTAAACTGGGGAACTTGTTTTAAAAATATGGACTCATAGGCCTCACTCTACATTTACTGAATCTGAGCTTTCAGGGCCCTGAGCACGTGTCTTTTTAGCAAAGACTATAGGTCCTTTACAAACAGATGAGCCTGGGAAACACAGCAACAGTCCAGGCTCTTCCTGCAATGGTCTTTCTGACCTGGCAGATGTACCAGTGTAAAAGCTTTGAAAGCCATTTTCAAGTTTGAATGGATGTTTAATGGTTTCATATTTTTTTAAGTAAAAAGAAAATACAATGAGAAAATCATCTTTGAGAGAAGAATATGAATTAAATTTAAATGGGCCAGTTAGCAATTATTTTCAAAAGCCAGATGATTTTGAATAAAACTACCAGCACAGCAGAAGCTAACGGCTTGTTCCCTTGCCTCAAATGTGCAAATAAATGTGCTAATAGAGAAGACTTATTTGGAATTTAAATAAAGGTAAAAGAACAAGTTCACTTCAGACCTGGCTATATTTTTTGAGACTGTGCTTTTTCTAAGAACTTCAGACTTGAAATGAGGAAAAGTAAGTGTATCCTCTGAATAAATCACTGAGAAGGGTCTTCACCCCAATCCACCTGCAAAAGCCTGCATTATCTCGGGCCTGACTAGGTGGTGGATATGAGAGTGCATTCTATTTCTACTTGCTGGCCTGCAGGAGGCTGGATGGGGAAGTGGTTGGGAACATGTGCTTTGGAAACAGAAAGATCTGGGTGGGCTCAAGTCCTGCTTCTACTACTATGTGTCCTTGGACACATAATTTAAACTCTCTGGGTCTTGACTTCATCATCCATAAAACAGGGTAATCATGAAACCTTATTTGCAGGGTTATTGTATGAAGTGAGTAAAGGAAGCACAACATCTGCATATAATCAATACTCCATAAAAATGAACCACTTCTATTTATTGAAATATGAAGACTTAATGTTACTCAGCTTTTTAATTAGCACTGGACTTGCCTGGTCACTTCCTGCTAAAATGTTTTTTATTTCTGGTTTCCAAATTTGCTTGCTGTATACATAACGTCTGAATTTTTACCCAGAGCAAAGAGTATTATCCATGTTGGCATCAAAACTTCTTTAAAAAACCTATTCCTAAACAGCAAGTTGCTCTAAGTTGTCCTCACGATAAACAAGTGTCCCTTAAGAGAAATGGCCTGAATTTTTCTATATTTTAACTATGCTGAAAAGTCAGCTCTTACTGATGTATGTACATATATCATGACAAGAGTCTCCATTCTCCACTTAGCCAAGTCTTACTTTTCCCTGACAGCCTCCTCCATAAGGCCTGTCTTCCCAGTGGACTCAACCTATGATGGGGTTGTACTTTGATGATGATCTAAATTCTGCACTCATTCATTCATCCAATAAAGGTTTGCCAAATACCTACTATCTGCTAGGCACCCACATTATGTGACCAACACACATTTTTTGTATTTTTTTATCTGACACTTTTCCTGTGATTATTTTGTATTATTATTATTATTCCCACTTTACACTGAATTGTAACTCCCTTACCATCTGAGGCCATGCTGAACTCTTTTCTAAATTCTCAGTGCCCAGCAAGTGCCTTCTACACATCAGACTTTCGGGTAAAGGTTTCTTATTGCCATGCTTCTGATTCTTATCCAGTTGGGACAGTTTTCCCCATGGTAGAGAAGATATGGTGATAAATCAGCTTGCTTGGGCTTTCTGGTTTGTTATATGACCTTGAGTAAATTACTTTTTGACTTACTGAGATCCTCTCAAGCCTCAAGACTTGACAAAATCCATGTACCTCTAAAGCTTAGTTACATCAACCTGGGCCTCAATTTCCATAAAGAATCCCTCTCTCTGGGTATCCCAGCATAGCAGAAATCCATGGGACAGAAAGACCTGTGGATACTCATAGAATGGTTTCTACATTTTCCCAGAGAAGTCATATGTTTCACTTCATCTTAAAATTCAAGAACATTCTACTTACTGACAAATTTCTCTACCTCCTAGTTCATCCTTTTTCCTCTCTCCCTTCAGTGAAAGACAAATAAAAATAGATTAAGACCAATTCAACTCCAATTAGCATCATTTTCAGCATTCCCTGAAGAGCAATGAAATTAGTAGTTGGCCAGCCACAAAGAAAATTACAAAAATAAAAAGACCAGTATCTGCCCTGAAACAGACTGAAATTTTTCTGCTCCTCTGATTTGTTTTACTTTTTATCCAGATGATTTGGCATCATGGAGACACAATCTATACTCTATTTATATTCTTTGCCTTCAAAAGTAATTTGTGCAAGATAAAATAAAAACTTTTTAATGCTATTCATATCTTAGGTAATGGAAGTTTCATGAAGACATATTTGTTACCTGGATTTGGCATCAAAAATTCTATTTCAGTTTGACATTTGAATCCTTCCATCAACATCCCTATGCCCCTAAAATACAAAAGACCCTTTGTATTTTCTTCTTCACTCACAGGTATTTTCCAATGAGGTTATGAGCTTAGGTATCAATTGTTATAAAGTTGCCTGAATCACATGGCCTAATTGGGGACCAAGGCTACAAACTCAGTCTCTTTGGAACCACAGGGATCTCCATGCTGCTATGAGGGCACACCGTACCCATAACCCAGCTCACAGCCCTGCCCTTGGAAACTGCTGGTGCTGAGGCAGAGAAGGTCATGGGTGGATCTCTACAAAGTCAGAGCTACGACTGGAGAAGCGAAGTACAAGTTGTGCTCAAGGTGGGTGAAAAGCATCTTCAGACTCCAAGTTCAGCACACTTTGCTTTCATAAAATATCAGTGAGATGTTCTCAGGCAACTAACAATGCATCTGATTCCCACCCTAATCTGCCCAAAAGGGCAGTGATGAAAAAGCCTGACAGTTAGCTGAGGCAAGCAAAATGCAAAAAGGCCACAGGAGAGTTATAGTTCTTCAATCTGCTGGTTGTTCTCATGTTGCAAGGAACATGAACTTCCATTTCTGTTTCTACCCAAAGTGAACCACAGACTCCAGTTCCTGCCACGGGAGCCATCTTGTTCCTTCATAGCCTCTTTCTACTTCTGATTTAAAGTCTTGCTGGGGGAAGAGGGTTCACAAAACCTACTACATCTGTGATAGAACTGACCTTGAAGAGAAAATGAAAAGGACTTTTGGTAATTTTTATAAAACCTAAATGAGCATTGATGTGGGACGCAGAATAACTATCCTTATGTCTCTATTATAATTAATGTACTTTTGTCTTGCCTGGTAGTAAAATTTATAATGTGATTTTAAAGTTATAAGCTAGGTCTATTGTCTAACCCTAAATTTAATAACTGGGATCCACAAGCAAAAATGGCAAGGAGAAAAATAACAAAAATCTATAAAAGCAATTGCCCTATGGAGTCTGGACTTTTCACTTGTTTTCCTCATTGGGAACAATGCCAGTTAGATTGGCTGTTTTGGTACCATTTGGCAAATTCACTTTTCCAGGACCCAAAACTTCTCCCTGAACTAAGAATTAGATCTTTCATTTGGTGAAAGGAAGCATGCAACTCTTAAAAATCAAAGTTATTTGAAACTTTTCTCTCTAGTTAAAAAAACAAACAAAAAAATAAAAACTGTTGACTCAAAAAGTGAAGAAGTGATGTCTTACAGAAAATAATTCACTTCTCTATTGTCTTAGATAACACCCTCCTTTCTCCCTTCATTTTCCTCCCACAATTCCCTCCCTGACCCTTCAGTTCGCCATTTCCATGCACAAAGGACCCAGAGTCCCTTAAAACAGAACGGATGTTCATGAAGAAAGAGAGTCAGTCAGGCCATGTGAGGGTGGACAGTGAAACTCAATTCTTCAGGCATGCCTACCTACCTGTTCTATCCAGCAGCAAGATCACATAACTTCATTCCTTTCCGTGACCAACACAGATAGGTGACACAAGATGAATCTAGCTAAAAGTAAGAAGCCATGTTGATCCAAGTAAGACTCATTTCATGAGTATTCAGAATCATCCAGGCTTCAGCATTGCTTTTTTGACCTTTTTGTCTGAGTAGCAAATAAATTCTGTCAAGGGAAGTGGGATTAAACTGTCCTCTCTGAGAGAAAAGAGACAGTTACACTTTTCCAGTGAGGATGTACTAATATTATATATATATATATATGTATAATATCCATAATTGTATGATACCAGTAGATAATTGGAAAACAGTTACTGAAAGTTTGTAGACAAATAAGAGGGAATATTTTTGAAGCCAAACCTAAATAAAACAGAACTTCTTCTTAGAGGTTTTCAGGGGAAAATATTTTTCTTCACAAATATTATCAGGTAGAGAATACTTGAAGCCAAACCAAATAGCACTAAACTGCTTCCCAGAGGTTTCTGTGGAAAAATATTTTCCTTCTCAAATATTATCAGATGGAAAATCCAAAAGCCACACCAGAAAGATCCCAGTTGGTTACAGCAATCCAGTTTCCCATCAAAAGCTTTTGCTGGCCTGAATGCACCATGTTGGCAAACCAAACAGTAGTGCTGAGGCAAAAGCAGACCCAAAAGCTAAGAACACTGACTACAAATTGTTCTTTCCCTTCTTAGTCTCTCTAGAAGGAAATAAGCTCAAAGGCAAACTAACATCCCCCTTATAACCTGAGATTTCTCCCAGCTTCCATTTATGAAGGAACAATATCGTGGCTCAGAGCATGACTTCCATAATCAGAGAGAACGGGGTTCCACTTCTTCCTCTTCCTAGCGGGTGCCTAGCCTCAGTTTCCTCCTCAGACAAATTAAGCTGTCATCTACTTTCCTGTATTGTTGTAAGAGGTAAGATTAGGGTGGTGTAGTCGCTCATGCCTGTAATCCCAGCATTCTGGGAGGCTGAGGCCAGTGGACCACGAAGCCAGGAGATTGAGATCATTCTGGCCAACATGGTGAAACCCCAACTCTACTAAAAATACAAAAATTAGCAGGGCATGGTGGCACATATATATAGTCCCAGTTATTCAGGAGGCTGAGACAGGAGAATCGCTTGATCCCAGGAGGTGGAGACTGCAGCGAGCCGAGATCGGGTCACTGCACTCCAGCCTGGTGACAAAGCAAGACTCTGTCTCAATAAAGAAAAAAAAAAGATGTAAGATTAATGCACACAAATGACTTAGTCCAATGTCTGAGTAAATTCTCAATAATACTAGAAATATTCATTAATAGTTATAGAATTGTTATTTTTATTAACAAATTGTTCATAAGGCTTATGGTTAAGATTGTGAATTTTTATATTTTATTTATTTTTTTTCTGTAGAGATGAGATCCCACTCTGTTTCCCAGGCTGCTTTCAAACTCCTGGCCTCAAGCAATCCTCCCACCTCAGACTCCAAAAATGCTAGAATTACAGACATGAGCCACTGCACCTGGCTTAAGATTCTATAAAACTTGATATTGTTGTGAAAATTATGACATTAGTTAATAGGATCATGTGTCCAAGAATCTCCAGGAAAATCTCTATTTCAAATATCCTATGGTCATACATACAAAGTGTTGTTTTAGTAACCAGGGTATTTATTGATCGTCACTGTAAGTTGTTTGAAATCAAGGAAGTTTGGGGAGAGGAAATGGAAGGAGGGAAGAATGAGAGAATACAGGATTTATTGAACATGAACCCCAAACTGGGGTTCTTGAACTCCTTAGAGATTAATATGAGCAATCTTTTTGTAAACCACAAATCTTAATAGACATCTGACAAACAAATACAAAGATGCTGAGATACAACCAGCATATTCAACAAGTATATTTAATGGTTTTTGCTCTTTAACTGCACATTTAGAGAAGTTTCAAGACATGAAAAAAGAAATGAGAAATGCTTTCATAAATGTAGCTTGTCATTGACATCCTGGTGGCAAAGAGAGTAACAGAAAGGTGTTTGGTTCTGGAAAACTTGGAAACCAACATTTCATCTCAAGTCCTAATAGTTTCAGGGGATTCTGCACTAAAGCTAGGCAGGCAGTTACCTAGGAATGGTCAAGCCTATCAGAAACTTGCCATGTTAGCTTTTGATTCAAGGAACAAAGGAAATGCCACCCTCATAAATCCTCCCCAGGCTCCTCTTACATCAAATCAGCAATTGCCTTCTTTTCATTATCATAAATACCGCAAATGTGGGCCGGGCATGTTAGCTGATGCCTGTAATCCCAGCACTTTGGGAGGCTGAGGTAGGCAGATCACAAGGTTAGGAGTTCGAGATCAGCCTGGCCAATATGATGAATCCCCATCTCTACTAAAAATATGAAAAAATTAACTGGGCATGGTGGTGTATCCCTGTAATCCCAGCTACTTGGGAGGCTGAGGCAGGAGAATTGCTTGAACCTGGGAGGTGGAGGTTGCAGTGAGCCGAGATCCCACTGTACTCTAGCCTGGGCGACAGATTGAGACTCCATCTCAAAAAAAAAAAAAAACAAAAAAAAAACCCTGTAAATGGACATTTCCACAGAACTAGTTTGATTAGATCACATTTTTAAAATAAGTAGAAAATGAGCCGTGTGCGGTGGTTCATGCCTATAATGTCAGCCCTTTGGGAGGCTAAGGCGGGCAGATCACAAGGTCAGCAGTTTGAGACCAGCCTGACCAACATGATGAAACCCTGTCTCTACTAAAAATAATAATAATAATAATAATAATAATACAAAAATTAGCCAGGCATGGTGGCACGTGCCTATAATCCCAGCTACTCAGGAGGCTGAGGCAGGAGAATCACTTGGACCCAGGAGGTGGAGAATGCAGTGAGCCAAGATCGTGCCACTGCACTCCAGGCTGGGTGACAGAGCAAGACTCTGTCAAAAAAAAAAAAAGTAGAAAATGTAAAATCATGTATTTTAACTGAGGGTGCTAACCTTTGCATAAATAAATAACACAACTGACATATCTTGAATGGATGGTGGTTCTGGCAGTTACTTTTAATAAGGCCTTGGTTCACCTCCCATGCTGTTATCTTTATGTCTCCCTCTGATCAAACCACACACCTTTGTTGTCTGGGTTAAGGAGGCTCTTGAGGCTATGGAATAGAGCTTACCTCTGTGAGGCATAACTGGCTGGTGTCAGAAGTAGGCTCCATCTCGGTCTCATTCATGCCTACCTACCTGTTCTATCCAGCAGACCTTCAACATAAAACTTGGAAGGAGAAGACCAGAGGTGCCCCTCCCATACATAAACATACAGGTTTACCATAATTGTCTGCTCTCAGTTGAACAGAACTAACAATCTGAAGCACAGTAACATTAGAAGTGTGAGATTTAAAAATCAGAATATCTATATTCCAACTCAATGATTTAAAAGCTGGACATGACACTCAACACACTTGCACACAAAAGAAATTCCAACCACTGAGATATCCAAAACTTTCCACTGTGAAGGCTGATGTGTGGGTCTCAGGGGTGATGCCATTCATCCCAGAAGAGAGGGTTTGAATGGGAAGCTGAGAAGGAGGAGGAATAATGGCCCTGCCCCCTTCCTTGGTTCTGCCCTACACTATGTGGCCTCCTTATTTTATATAAAAGTATACCTGGGAATGTTCTGAGCATTATCCACCTACTTGCTTCCTAAATGAGGCTAAGTATGCCTGAGCTAGAAAATAATTGTTACTATTAGAACAGAAATAAAACAAAAATAAATAGTGAATGTCAGAGAATATGAACCTCCATATAAGCTAAACAGCATTTTTAGTGCTACCTTCAAGGTATTCTGTGTTCAGGCTGTCTGCATTCAACAACCTAGATGATGTACCTTGGTGCACTACTGAGATGTGCTCTGAGTATTCCCATCCATTACTAACAAATAAAAAGATACTGAGCTATCTATAGGAAGATGGGACCTACCCTCCTA
This sequence comes from Cacajao melanocephalus, assembly GCA_963573385.1. Lineage (NCBI taxonomy): Eukaryota > Metazoa > Chordata > Mammalia > Primates > Pitheciidae > Cacajao > Cacajao melanocephalus. The sequence goes on from CAUYLG010061144.1 coordinate 23,195, forward strand.
GGGCAGGACAGGCACTTGGAGTGTTGCCTTCCCACTTGTAACTAAAGATTACATTGATGAAAAATCTCATAATCTATATTTATAAAGATTATTTCCCTTTGTGACCAAAAATTAGATTTATGATATGCATCTCCTTTTCCTTTTTCTTTTTATTATCATTTATTAAATGAATAAGTATACTAGAAGGTACCATTTGTTAAGCGCCTCCTTGATTCCAGAAGAGTCATATGCCCTTTTCCTTTTACTTTGAAAACGACCTTTGAACTAAGTGGTATTATTATTAAGAATTAAAGAAAAAGGAGAGCAACAAGAAGGGTGGCTCAACAGTCAACAGGTTTATTTCCAATCTAGGAGGGACTTCTAACAGAGTTAGATCAGAAGCTGCACTCTCTTACAAAGATTTTTTAAGGATTCAGGGTGGGAGAGTTTATCAGCAGCTTGTACTGCTTCTGCGTCTCTTTGCTGTGCTTACCTGGGAGGGAGAGTAGCGTATCTATTCCCATACATCTTTCTGCAGCTGCAGATATCCCCCGAGGTTGCCTTTAACTTCCCTATCTTAGTGCACCTGAAGGGAAACGAATGTGAATATTAAGGCTCACTGTTTTACTGGGGCCCCACTGTATGAGGGTGAAGTTTGGCAGTTACCAAGAGACTTCCTCCCTGCCTTCCTCTGCGCCTATGCTGTTATATGTATTATAGTATCTGCTCTTTTCTGGCTGCTTGTAGTTAGAAGAGAAGTGATTTCCTTGAAATACATGAAGCTGGAAAGGCAGCTGGAAATTAAAGTGAAAGTGTTTGTCTGAGATGATGGAGCTCCTGCTCTGTCAATTATCACATCTGGAAAATGAGAACCAAAGGCTCAGAGATGTTGTGTAGCATGCCCCAGGTCACAATCCTAGGAGGTGGCAGAGCTGGAATTCAAGCCCAAGTCACCCCAACTTCAAAACCTATGCCCTTAACCATCTCACTAGACATCTACCAAGAAGCAGACCAGCAGGCCCAGGGCAGATGGGATTATGGAAGCTGGCATCGAAACACACCAAATATAGCCCTTCCTGCCTAGTCATGCCCAGCTCATGCATATACACTGCCACATTTCTCTCTGCCTCCTACTTCTGGCTTAGCTAAGCTGCCTTCATTGACCACAGTCTCTTGCTTTGACTTGGTGAACTGACTCCAATCTCCTTGCTTTTTACCTCATTTTCTTTTTGGGGGTCTTCTGTTTGGGGGTTCTGCACTATCCTACATCCTTGCCTCTAATTTGAGCCCAGTCAACCCTTCCACAGTTCCATCAGTCTGGAACCCCATCAACCCAATCAACCCTCCCTTTTATAGACCTGTCTAGAACCCCATTTCATGAACTGGATGCCTAGAACAATTAACATGCAAGAGCTAATAATGTTTTCTAAATAAAGATATACTAGAGTTTGTTTATATATGTGTTAGACATAAATATGCACTTTTTTTTTTTTTGAGACAGAGTCTCACTCTGTCACTCACACTGGAGTGCAATGGTGCGATCTCAGCTCACTGCAACCTCCACCTCCCGGGTTCAAGCAATTCTCCTGTCTCAGCCTCTTCAGTGGCTGGGACTACAGGTGCCTGCCACCACACCCAGCTAATTTTTGTATTTTTAGTAGAGACGGGGTTTTACCTTGTTGGTCAGGTGGTCTCGATCTCCTGACCTCAGGTGATCCACCCACCTCGGCCTCCCAAAGTGCTGGAATTACAGGCATGAGCCACCACACCTGACCTCATTTTTTTTAAAACTAATACTAAGATTACCCTCTGTCTAGCTTGAGGAGGTTCCTACAAGGAAATCCTTTGTTTCCTTCAGGGAATTCTTCACCGTACCGTACAATGGTCCTGCAAGATCAAAACCAATGCCACACAACCCTCAAGTTCTTGCTGTTTTTCCCAGGCCTAGCTTGCCACCTACTGGTAAGAAACAGGAGCAAGAACCCCGGAGCAAGGACAGAAAAGGAATGGCAAGAATTGAACAGGATGCCTCTGCTAAATATTCTAGTCCTTAGATTCTAGTCTTAGATCTCTCAAGGCCCAGATCTGCCAGACACCTATAGAAAAGCTGGAAGCAATCAAAGAAGGCTCTCTCCTCTAAGCCACTGTTGACATCTGTGTCTTCTTGAAAAAAGAATATGAACAAACCGATGATCTTTATGCCCTTCATTGGCAGAAGATCTCCTTCTGTTAAGAAACTGCAGGATGAATAAGCTCTGGAGATCAATGTACAGCATAGTGACTATAGTTAATATTACCATTTTGTATACTTGAAATTTGCTAAATGAGGAGATCTCAAGTGTTCTCACCACACACACACACACACACACACACCAGTGAGGTGATGAATATGTTAATTAGCTGAAATTGTGGTAATCTCTCTACAATGTATACACATGTCAGATTATCACTTTATAGACCTTAAATATATACAATTTTTGTCATTTATACCTCAATAAAGCTGGAAGAATAGAAGAGTTTGGGTTTTTTTTTTTAAGAAAGAAACAGCACAAAAAAGAACAGCATCAGAGAGAAGAAGCAAATTTGAACTTCCCAGAGAAAATTCCTAGACAGCCAAGGAAGAGTTTCCCAGCTCAGTCTATCAGCAGACATCATCCAGAAGGCAGGGGCCCACAGCAGTAGGGCTGTAGACAAAGTGCATGATAAAGCAGCTCCTTTCTCTTTCCCTGGAACTTGAATCTGTGAGCCCAACTGAACAAATGCCACCAAGCAAATGCAAATGCCTCAACTAAACTAAACCCTTATATTAACATTTTTACTGACCTTCAAACTAAAAGGTTTTCTGAAAGATAATATCTTTACTTAGCTCATATAAAATTATAAATTTCTAAAAATATTAAACCTATCAAAAGCATGTCTTGCAAACTTGATTTCAATGTCTTATATCCACATCCTCACATCATAAACATCTTACAAATAGCAGTCCCTTCCAAAATGAGTCTTTTTCAAGTTTTAACTTTGTGCCCCAGTTTTCTCTACATCTTGAGGAAAGATGTCAATAAGGAAGAAAAACTGACCAGTCCTTCTATTTTCCTCTCCTCTCACTTGTCAGAAATTGGGAAAAAATGCCTGATGGGTTTTAGACAAATTTTAAATTTTATGACCTTTACTCTTTTTAAAGTACAGATGAATTTCAAGTTAATCATTACAAATGGACCGCATGTATTCATTTCCTTCCCCTCCTGACACTCCAAATGACAACAACAAAATAAAAAATATATTACTCACAAGGACGAAGAGAATGGGACAGGACACAACAGCAGGCAAGGGATTTAAACTCATTTGCAGAAAATTGAGTGAGGGTAGACATTACAGAGCGACGGCATTTTCACCTCACTGCCTACAGACAGCAGTGCAGCCAAGAAGCATGTGAAGCAGGTCCCCAGGAGCCTGTTCATCTAGAGGCACCTGACATCAAAGGCAGGAGTAGGGCAAGTGACTAGAGAAAAAAGAATCGGCTGAAAGACTAGAGATAGAGTAGTTGGAAGCCAGGTATAAAACATTCCTACAGAGCCAGAAATGAAATGTACAACCAAAGATTTCATAGGGAAAACTGTGCTTTCTCTGACAATGTCACACTTAAAGGAGAGCATCTGGTAGGGAAAATGCTTGGTAGGGAAGACAGGCATGGGCGGAAGTGGGGTTGTGAAGAGTTGATCAGCAGCCCAGTATTTCATAATTCTCTTGCTCCTGTCACCCAGAAACAATTACCCTCCAGCTTTACTCACCTTTCCCTAGCTTAAACCAACCAAAAAACTCCTGCCTGAGGAAAATGTCCAGATTTGCAAACCACCCAGCAGTAACAAATAAGACAATTCATAAAGAGACACAGGAGCTTAGAAGAGAGATATGTATGTAGCATTGTCCACTTTCTTCTGCTAGTTTCAGAGCTCTTTAAGACATGTGTTCACTACAGAGGGGCAAGCTTTTGGTTTTGATGAACCTTAATGTCTCACACACCAAAAACATGCTTTCTAGCCAAATACTACATAATATATTCCCATTAAGACCAAACAAATCAAGTATGTGATAGAGAACCATACTATGGAATTTACATGAACACCGAAGCACTTATCTCCAAATCATCTAGTAACACTACCAACTAACTTTCTTAGTATCCTGACCTGAGAAAAATCTCAACATTACAGGTATTTCTGGGAACTTGGGGAACGTAGTAAAATTTAATTTCCGTACTGTAGGTGTTCAATAAACATTTTAGTTCTGTTGTTTCTACTGTGCCCTTTCTAACTCCCTTCTGAGGCAGGACTGTTTTATTTATTATTAAAAGCAGTAAGAGTTCATAGAAATACAGAAGTATAAAGCAGATGCTTTGAGTGACCTGTGCTTATGACCTCAGCCCACCCAAAGGTCACACACAGCTGCTTCCTACTCCTCCTGCTGACTTCTGGCATCTCTATGCCTGAAGGGATCATCTGGCCATAGGAGTGTGCCTGCCTACTTATGTACAGCAAGCCAAAGGGCCAAGGCGTTAATGCCTCAATGAAGAAGTTGGTAGATAAGTACCCTAAGCTTCCTGCCCCTCAATGGGACGATCACAGCTATGTTTCAAATACTGTGTCAGCAGGATGGAGGTCTGGTTGTCTATCACTCATTAATGGTTTTCCTGGCCTTACTCTCCAACTCCCTCATAGTACTTCTGGCAACCACCCCTCAAATAAACAGCTTGCTATATACGGAGTCTCTGGAAAAGCCCAGTGGGGGAGAAAAAAAATCACAGCAACACAAACAGTTATTTACCATTTGAAAAGCAGCTTCTAACACGTTACTAGAGACTAAATGGTGGACCGCAGAAAAGAAAGCGACCACGTGACGAGGGCTACCCATTCAGAAGCTGGGTACGGCCAGATCACTAAATGCCAAGGCCAGGCAGCCACAACATAAATGCCCAGTACAAGGGATATGCTACTGATACAGCTCCATTGTCTGGAGAAACACCCAGGGTCCTTGGCAACACAAACACACGTGAAGTGGATTAAGAAACAGAAAGTTTAATAGGCAACAAAGAAAACAACAGCTCCCCCCTACCAAGGGAAGAGGGCTTTGAACAAAAAACTCCATGTGTGGCAGAAAGCTGTTGGTTATGTTGGGAAGCTGGAGGAAGTAGTGTCCAATTTGCATAGGACCCAGTGAATTGGTTAGACCAGGTGGTCATTCACGTATCCTGTAAAAAATGTGGCCCTCCCACCCTGGCCTTTTAATATGCAAATATGGCTATCTGGCTGATCACCATGATGTCCTGCACATGTGGCCTTTACTTGGCTGGTCGCCATGATGTCCTGCGTAAGTGGCAACAAAGAAAAAGTGGTGGGAACCACCATATTGGGTGGACCTGGCTTTTAGCCTCTGGCACTTGCATATCAATGCTCTTAGATCTGGTTTCTCAGGTTGCTTTCTGTTATAAAAGAAATGTTTTGGGGCCTGCTTTTTATTAAACAAAAAGTCTTACCAAGGACTCTTTTTCCCTCTCTAGCTGCCTAAAATACTTTCTTAATAACTCCTGTAATATTTCCTCCCTCAGGAGACGTCACCCTAACTGCTGTTAGTAGGTTTGGGGAAGCAATTCTTTCTGGCTACTTCCTGCTGAAAAGGGGCATCTCGTAGGGAACAATAGCCAGGGTTCCTCCTGGAGTTGATCTAAGAGTCTTTGAAAGAATGGCTTGTCCATACATGGTTCTTTTTGCAGCACCATTTGGAGTTTGATTGCTTCTAGGCAAGAGGAAACAATTTGGGTTATACTATTGAGTATACAAGGTCCCAATGTTAATACAAAGCATGTAAGCAAGAGGGTACTTAATAAAGGAGCTGACCAATTCCATGAAGACTGGAATTCATTAAAGAGGGATTGTAGCCACCCGGAGCTGAAGCCCACATTTTCTCTTAGCCTTTCAATGATTTTGATTTGATCATTAAGTATCTATAGGTTTTCCACTACTTGACTAGGGGTGTTAATCCAGAAGCAGAACATTTCATTTAAAAGTGCACAGGTGCCTAATACTTCAGCTGTAAAAACATCTAAGGCTTGTCTATTTGGTACTACTACTGAGGCTAAAGAGACGATAGATTGCTGTTGTGACTCTATGGCTCCTACAGTTGCCTTCCATCCTTGGCATCATAATAGAAATATTAAGTACCAATCTTTTAAGGAGAGTGATGCCAGCAAACCAGAATAGACCTCTGGCTATAGAATTTCCCATACATTTTTCTACGATGGAGTTGTCATGTGCATGCCCTCCCCAGTCATCCCTTCCAGCTAGCTCTTCATATGAGGGCATAGACATGATAGATTTCTTTGTCCAGTGTATTCAAGATAGAGCAGTTTCTAGAAAAGAGCCTAAGTTAGGGATGTCCCCAGATGATGCTGCCATCTCAGTAGAATTTAAAAATAGTAAGTCAGGAACTACTATTACTATAGCACAGGTTCTCTTCCAATGCCTTGGGAGGATTAAGTGTAGTCAGGAGCCACAAATAAAATATAGCCCTGTTCCTTGAACAGATGGTTCTAAGTTGTGGGTTGTGAGAGACACCAGCAGTTTTTTCTCATATCTTAAAAGTTTTCCCTATTTACATATAATAGGGGCATCCTTGGATATGGATAAGAATATTGATATTCAGGATAGTCATTTATGATGCTATTTGGAATTTAACATGCCAAGTGAGAAGGGTCCATCTGACCAATGGAGTTTTGAAAAATTATGGACATAATTTGCCTTGGCCAATATCTCAGATGATCCCTGTGGCAAGGGCTGTTGATGCAGATGTTTCCAGTTTGCCTACAGATTTGTAGGCTGCTACTGTTAGCAAACATCATACAAGGGTTCTGGAATTCCATGACGAGGCATGTTTGGAAAGGCCCATGTGTTATTCTTTACATCATAGTCAAGGTGCTTACTTATAGCATGCCATTTTCATAGGGACTTCCAACCAGAAGGAGAGGCCAGATTCTGAAAACCCCCCACTTGGGCTTCTGATCAGTTTAGATCACACTTACTGCACTTTCCTACCTAAATCTTTGAACTATCAGCAATTACAAGTGTGATGTTACAATATTTGAGATCTCCCAAGTATGATCCCTCCCTGCTGCTTTTAAAGCAAAGGGAGGTGGCCAGGCACAGTGCCTCACCATGCCAAGATGTCAATGTGTTGACATCTTGAGACTCTTCAGGCTTTGACTCCAGCACTTTGGGATGCTGAGGCAGGCAGATCACCTGAGGTCAGGAGTTCAAGACCAGCCTGGCCCACATGGTGAAACCGCATCTCTACTAAAAGTACAAAAATTAGTTGGGTGTGGTGGCAGGCACCTGTAACCCCAGTTATTTGGGAGGCTAAGGCAAGAGAATCGCTTGAACCCAGGAGGCAGAGGTTGCAGTGAGCTGAGATTGTGCCACTGCACTCCAGCCTGGGCAATAAGAGTGAAACTCTATCTCAAAAAACAAATAAGAATAAAGCAGAGGGAGGCATTTGCCATTACCTGGTCAATTTTTCCCAGCCTGAGGGTGTAAAGCTTATCTTGGGGGAGAGTGTTCTTTGGCACTGAGTGCAGCGTGTTTTTCTGAAAGGAAAGTGATGATATGCTCCCATACCATGTTTCATTTATGCCTGATAAGTCTTTAAGGATTAAAGGTAAAACTAACAAAGGGAATCCTAAGACTGAGGTCCAGGTCACTGAGAGCTTCCTTAGTGTTATCAAACTGAGCAAACCACTGAGGACAGACCCAACAATTAGTCTTGTTGTACAAATGGGCCATGGCTGATATTGTAGAAGCTAAAGGATGTGATGTATTACTAAGGGCAATAAAAAGGCCTAGCAGACTTAGTGACAGTGTAACAGTCATGTTTATTTCCTGTCAGTAACTGTTACTCCTGCTATGAGCACAATAATTCAGCAAAATGCTACAATAATTGAGACTCTCTGTCCAATATTCCACCCTGAGGGTGCTACAGTATATATTCCTACTGCAAACAGTAGAGTATAACAATTCCCACAAAGGTGGCCTAGTAAATAATTTTCATCTAAAATCGTTATTAGCCAAGATACAGAATTTCTCTTTAGAGTTCTATGAAGTTATAGATGTAACTCCATGGATAATTAAAAATCCCCTTACAAATATGCCTCAAAAAGAAGTTCTAATATTTGGCAGCAAATCTCGAAAGGAGAGGTAAAAATGACAAAAAAAAAAAAGTATTTGGTGAGGTAGGAGTGGAAATGAGTAAGATGAGTAGTTCTCACTCAGCTATTTATCTTTTTTGATTTTCAGCTTAAAGTCTCCTATTTCTTCACAATGATGTTCAGAACATTCCTTTAGGCTGTCAGGGCTTGTTCCCTCAGCTCTCCAGGCTTTGACTCAAGTGTAATGTATCCAGGCGTCCAGGTGTCGATTCCTGTAACTTTTATTGCCGAAGGGGTTGAAAGAAGAACAGTGTAAGGCCCATCCCAGCTTGGACTTA
>CAUYLG010061146.1:0-85426 GCA_963573385.1 Cacajao melanocephalus
TCATGAAATCTTTGCCCTTGCCTGTTTCCTGAATGTATTGTCTAGGTTTTGTTCTAGGGTTTTTTATTTTTTTATGGTTTTACGTCTTACGTTTAAATCTTTAATCCATCTTGAGTCAATTTTTGTATAAGGTGAAAGGAAGGGATTCAGTTTCAGCTTTCTGCATATGGCTAGCGAGTTTTCAGAACACTGAGCACTTCTTTATTTTCTAGCTCATCTTACACATTCCATGTCCCAGCCCTGGAATTATCCATTTACCCAATGATTTATATATTTTTAAACTGAAGACTGGTGTTTAATAGGAAATATCTGCTATACTGTCACTGATGTCAGCTTCTCAGACAAAAATATCTGTTATACATGTCTGTATATATGTATGTGTTTATAAAACGTGTGTGTGTGTGTGTGTGTATAGTTAACCTGTGAACAACATAGGATTGAACTGTAAGGGTCCACTTATATGCAAGATATTTTTCAATAGTCCACATATGAAGATATTTTTCAATAAAATCTCAGTGTACCTGCCTTTCCTGCCTCCCCTTCTTCCTTTCTCTTTCTTTTCTGCTTCTACCAACCTTGAGACAGCAATACCAAGCTCTTTTTTCTCTTCTTCAGTCTACTCAACATGAAGGCAAAGAGAATGACAAGCTTAATGATGATCCATTTCTACTTAATGAATAATAAAGGTACACTGTCTTCCTTATGATTTTCTTCAAGATATTTTTCTTTTTACTGGTTTCCTTTATTATAAGATACAATATGTAATAAACATAACATACAAAATATGTGTTCACTGACTATTTCTGTTACTGGTAAGGCTTCCAGTCAAATGTAAGATATTATAGTTACGTTTTTGGTGGGTCAAAAGTTACATGCAAATTTTTGATGGAACAGAGGTTGATACCACAACTCCTGCATTGTTTAAGTGTGAACATGAAATGTATATATGCATATGTGTACATACATACACTTGTGCTTCTACATTTTTAAGTATATCTATATATATATGCAAAACATGTATGTAAAAATTATAAATTAATACCAATTCCTCCAATCCTAATTCAACACCTCAATATTTGTTCTAGTTTTCTCTTTCTGTTTGTAACATAATGCTTGGGCAGTGATAAACCTGACCCTTATTATTTTACTATATTCAATTTGTTTGTTCATCCTCTCAGAGAGTAACATCACTTTTATCAATATGGATGTCCTCCATGTCCTACTTAGGGTCTAACACTGTACCACCATATCTATCCCATTGGGTGGCCTCTTTTACTTGTTACAGTCCTAATTTCTTGTATTTACACCCAATGTAATAGAATAAATTGTGTCCCATTCTAAAATCTGTATGTTGAGGCCCTAACCCGCCATGTGAGTATATCTGTTGTTAAGATCTTTAAGGAGGCATGTAGGCTTAAATGAGGTCATAAGAATAGGGTCTTAATCCATTAGGACTGATGTCCTTGTAAGAATAGAGAGGGGCATAAGAGTCCTTTATGCACCAAGACTAGGCAATGTGAAAATGCAGAGAGAACAAGGCCATCTGCAAGCTGAGGAGAGAGACTTCAGGAAGACACCAGCTGAAACTTTGTATTGTTTTGTTTCTGACACCTGAGGTGGACTGAGCTTCCTGAACTGTGAGAAAAAAATATTGTGTTGCTTACCCTGTTCTGCGGTATTTTGTTATTACAGCCTTAGAAGACTAATATAGTTACCTCCTCACAGTGCTTAGATTCCAAAATGCATGCTTTGTTATTGTTTTAAAATACGTTTTCCCGATGCCCTTTTTAAGCTCCCTGTGGCATTTATATTCTATTTATTTCTTCTTCATATTACCTGTTCATATACTTTACAGATTTCTCTACCAGACTGTTTATAGATGTATGATTCTTTTTGTATTACAAGTGATTAAGCTATCTCCATTACATTTGTCTTAAAAAGTTTTTCAGTCCATTGGTTATTTTGAAATACATCCATGGATAATTCACGTCATGCAGACAGTTTTCAAACTGCTTAATCAAACCTGTTATATTATTTTTTGGTTTCTGAAGTTTTACTCTCATAGAAAGGCTTTTCTCATTTTAAAATTATGCATATAAAAGATTCAATGTGTCTCCCCAAATATAGTATAAATATTACTAAGTTGATCATTCTCTTTTACTTTCAGGAATTTAACCTAAAATTTCTTTTGTATACGTGTGTATAAGAAACTTAATTTATCTCTCCCAATTGGTTTACCATTTGACTCAATAAAACTGTGTTATGTGCCCTTTTACAACCATGTTTTTCATTAAATTGCTAGTCTCTTTAAAACACAGTATCTCAAAATAATGATAACTAATTCTTTATATTCTTACGTAGAATAAATAAAACTTCTTGGTTCTATTCTGATAAGGACACATCTTAGTCATGTTATAATTTTAATGTAAATATTTGGTCAAATTTTAAATTTATTTCTATATTCTCAACATCTTTTTGAAAATACATTCTTTTAAATTATCTGTTTACATTTTTATTTGTAGGCATATCTCATTTTACTGCATTTTCTTTATTGTGATTCACAAATATTGTGTTTTTAGAAGTTAATGGTTTGTGGGAAACCTGCGTTGAGCAAGCCTATTGTCATTTTTCTAACAGCATGTGCTCATTTCATGTCTCTGTCATATTTTGGTAATTTTCACTATATTCGAATCTTTCTATTATTTTATATGTTACGGTGATCTGTGATCAGTGATCTCTGATGATACTATTGTACTTGTTTTGGGTGACCGGTGAGCCACACATATGTGAGATGGCAAACTTAATAGGTAAATGTGTGTGTTCTGACTACTCCACCAACTAGTGGTTTCTTCATTTGTCTCCATCTCCTTAGTGCTCCTATTCCCTGAGGAACACCAATACTTAAGTTAGATCAATACATAACCCTACAGTGGTTTCTAGGTGTTCAAGTGAAAAGAGGAGTTGTACAACTCTCACTATAAATCACAAGCTGGAAATAATTAAGCTTAGCAAGGAAGGCAGGTTGAATGCTGAGATAGGCTGGAATCTAGACCTCTTGTACCAAACAGCCAAATTATAAATGCAAAATAAAATTTTTGAAGAAAACTAAATGTACTACTTCAGTGAATACATGAATGATAAGAAAGCAAAAAAGTCTTATTGCTGATATACAGAAACTTTTAGTGGCCTGGATAGAAGGTCAAACCAACCACAATATTTCATTAAGCCAAAGCTTAATTGTGAACAAGGATATAACTTGGTCCGATTGTATGAAGCCTGGAAGAGATGAGAAAGCTGCAGAGTAAAGTCTGAAGCTAGCAGAGGTTGGTTGATGAGGTCTAAGAAGCCAAATCTATAGCATAAATATGCAAGGTGAAGCAATGATGTAGAAGTTGTATCAAATTATTCAGAAGCTCTAGCTAAGAAAACTGATGAAGATAGTTGCACTAAACAACAGATTTTTAATGTAAACAAAACACCTTTTAATTAGAAGAAGATGCCATCTAGGCCTTTTATAGTTAGAAAGGAGAAATCAATGGTTGGCTTCAAAGCTTCGAAAATTAGACTGATTCCTTGTTATGGGCCAGTGTAGCTGATTAGCTGAAGCAGAAGCCAATTCTCATTTACCACTCTTAAAATCCTAGGGGCCTTAAGGATTATGTTAAATCGACCCTACACTCTATAAATGTAACAACAAATCCTGGATGACAGGACATCTGTTTGCAGCATGGTTTATTGACTATTTTAAGCCCACTGTTAAGATCTACTGCTCAGAAAAAAAAAATTCTTTCAAATATTACTGTTTATTGACAATGCACTTGGGCATCCATGAGCACTGATGAAGATGTACAAAATTAATGTTATATTTATGCCTGCTAACAACAACCACGTTGCAGCCCATAAATTAAGGAGTAATTTCAAGTCTTATTATTTTAAAAAATATGTTTTGTAAGGCACCATAGAGTGTCATTCCTCTGCTGAATCTGAGAAAAGTAAATTTAAAATTTTCTGATTAAGACTTAATGTTCTAAAAGCCATTAAGAACATGTGCAATTCTGAGAAGAGGTCAAAATATCAACATTAACAGAAGTTTGAAAGAAGTTGATTCCAATCCTCGTAGATGACTTTGAGCAGTTAAAAACTTCTGCGGAGGAAGGTATCCACAGATGTGGTGAATATAGCAAGAATAATGGAATTAGAAGTGGAGTCTGAAGATGTGACTGAATTGCAGTTATCTCATGATGAAACTTTACTGCATGAGTAGTTGTTTCTTTTAGATGAACAAAGAAAGTAGTTTCTTGAAATGGAATCTACTCTTGTTGCAGATGCTGTAAACACTGTTTCAATGACAACAAAAGGTTTAGAATTTTCCATAAGCTTTGTTCATAAAGCAGGGGTGGATTTGAGGGGACTTACTCCAATTTTGAAAGTTCTACTGTGGGTAAAATACTATCAAACAGCATCATATGCTACATAGAAATATATCATAAAAGGAAATGTAAATTGATGCATCAGACATCACTGTTGTCTTATTTTTAAGAAATTGCCATAGACACTCCAAACTCCAGCAACCAAAAACATAAGTCAACAACCATTAACTTTGAAGGAAGGAGCCCACAACTGTTAACTTTGAAGGAAGGACCCCGTAACAGGAATTGTTATGACTCACTAAAGGCTAAAATAATCATTAGCGTTATTTAGCAACAAAGTAGTTTTTAAATTTGGCATTTACTTTTTAAAGACATAAACATATTACGCACTTAATTGACTATAGTGTAAACATAACTTTTATATGTATTGGAAAACAAAAATATTCATGTGACTTATTTTATTGTGAAATTCACTTTATTGCAATGGTCTGGAACCAAACCTGCAATAACACCAAGGTATGCCTGTATGTTTGCATATACATTCTTAAATGTATTTATACACTGTCTTATATGGAAAGAAAATCAGTGCAACATCAAAGATTGTAAAAAACAAAAGACAAGATTATAAATAAAATATATTCATAAAAATTTATTTGAGATGTAAAAATTATTTCATAAGTGAGGCTGAAAGTAATACACAATTTTTATCTGCATGCTAAACTGAAACCACAGATTTGGCTTTAAGTTTCCTGGCAGCCAATGATAAAATGAGAATTTATTCAATAATCTAATTCACAAAATTACGTTTTATTTATGTTACAAGTAATCATTTATGCTACTCAGACAGAAGCCTTTCTATATACAATAAATGAAATTCAGCCTAGAGGCTGAAAAGCTAACAAATTGGCCTCAGTAAACTCACTGAGAGTAAGGACTGTTTTTCATATATCTTTGATTCTAAAATTACAGCCTCAAGTCCAATGGGGCTACAATATATTATTGAATGTAAATATTTCATATATTAATAACTCAATTAATTTTACTAGTATATTCATTATTAATAAAATAATAAACATTGTTAGTATTGAGCTTTCAGTTTTCCAGATATCTTGAGAAAAAACATAAATGTATGTAAAAATATCATCTATATTCAGATATTCTTTAGTAAGGAAAATAATGAGACTACATATGGGCTAACTAGTCTCATTATTTTCCTAAGTAATAAAATAATAAAAATAGTTCTATGATACAGATTACAGAATTAGAATATTGGAACATTAAAACTATATTTATAAATGGACTTTATACTTTCAAAAAGGTAGATAAAAACATGAACATGCCAAGATAAATGGAAGTTATTATAAGCCTCAAGTCAAATACCTAAGGATAAAAATGTAATATATAAAATGAAATGTACTTTGAGTTAAATAAATTGGAGATTACATTTTTCAGAAGAAAGATTAGAGAATGTGTAGACATAACAAAGCACACAAGCAAACTTTAAAAAATATAGAAGAGACGGAATTGATTATATTTTAGTAAAGTACAGGAAGGAGAGAAATAAGGCTATAGACAAAATATTTGAAAACTGCTAGCCAGAATTTTTCTAAGTTTATGAACTCAGTTGATCCCATGCCCAAGCATTTTAGGGAAACACACACACACACACACACACAAACTATGAAGAAATTCACACTAAGGTATATCATAATAAAGTTGCTGAAAAACCAGTGCTAAACATAAAATTTTAAAAGCAACTGGGGTGAGCATGGGTGAAATAGGAAACAAGTTTATATTAATGCATGGAAACAAAGATATGCATGACAGCAGACTCATCATCAAAATCCATGCTTTACAGATGACAATGGAGTCAAGTCTTTAAATTATTGAAAAGAAAAATCAGCAAGTTAGAATTCCATACCCCTAAAAATATTTCTCAAAAATATAGGTAAAAGAAAGTTTTTTACAGACAATCAAAAGCTGAAAGAATTACTGCTAGCATATAGGCACAGAAGTATTAAAGGAGGTTATTCAGGCAGAATCATAATAATAACACTTGGAAATTTGGATCTGTACAAACATAGAGCACCTCAAATGCAAAGTATGTGAAAAAAATGTTGATGCTTTTTTCATTATATTAAATATTTTTAAAAGATCATAGATAAGCCTGGCATGGTGGCTCATGCCTGTACTCCCAGTAATTTGGGAGGTTGAGGTAGGAGGATTGCTTAAGGCTAGGAGTATGAGATCACCCTGGGTAACACAGTAAGACTCCATCTCTCCAAAAATAAAAAACAAAAATTTAGCCAGTCACAGTGACATATCCTTGTAGTCCTAGCACCTTGGGAGGTTGAGGCTGGAGAATTGCATGAGCCCAGAAGTTGGAGGTTACAGTGACTTATGATTGTTTCACTGTACTCCAGACTGGGCAACAGAGCAAGACCCTGTCTTCAAAGGAAGAAAGATCATTAACAATTTAAAGCAAGCAACCACTTGGGAGAAAATATTATATATACACACATACATATATATATATATGTGTGTGTGTGTGTATATATATAATATATATTATATATGTGTATATGTATATATGTGTGTGTATATATATGTGTGTGTATATATATATATATATATGACTAGCAGCTGAATACAAATTATATAGATATTATTTAAAAATCCAGAATAAACAGTAAACCCAGTAAAAAAAAATAAAACTATAGTTTTTAACAGGCACTGTACAAAATGAGATATTAGAAAGATCAACATGATCACAAAAGATGTTCAATGTCACTCATTAGAGAAGATGAGTGGCATTTTCTTGAAAAGTTTCTGGAGGCTATTACCTTAAGTGAAACCACTAAAACACAAAAAGACAAATACCATGTGTTCTCACTTATAAGTGGGACATAAATACTGTGTATACATGGAGATAGAGTGTGGACTGATAGACAATTGGGGCTCAGAAGGGTGGTAGGTAGGAGGGGTGGATGATGAAAAATTAATTAGGGGGTACAATGTACATTATTCCAGTGGTGGATACACTAAAAGCCCGGACTTCACCGCTACTCAATATATCTATATAACAAAATTACACTTATACTCCATTAAATTTATACAAATATACTTTGTTAAAAAAAGAGGAAAGTCTCTATACACACTTAGAATGTCTAAAATAAATGACTGGCAAAACCCAAATTCTAGCAAGATTGTGGAGCAACTGGAACTCTTGGACATTGCTGGTGGGATTGTAAAAATATACAAACATTTTGGAAAGCAGTTTGGCACTTTCTTATGAAGCTAAACATATACTTACCATGAGACCAAACCACTCCGTTTTTAGATAGTTTTAAAAATAAAAACATTTGTCCACACAAACATTTGAACGTGAATGTTAACAGCAGCTTTACTTATGAAAACTCCAAACTGGAAACAATTTTTATATATAAAATTGCTGAATGGACAAACAAATAACAGTATGCTCATAAATGAAATAGTGCTCAGAAATAGAAAGAAATGAACTATTGATGATATGCAAAAACATAGATGAATCTCAGCAACATTATCCTGAGTGAAGGGCTCCAGACACAAGAAAGTTCAAACAGTGTGAGTCCATTTATTTGAAAAGCTATTAAAGATGAATAGCATCATTATGATAAATGAAGCTTAGGATTATGATGAGTGTGGGTGGAATGGATTGGGCAGGGTTATAAGGAAACACTTTGGCCATGGGATGATTAGATAATATTCTATATTTTGATTATACTAATGGTGATACCAATGTATAAACTTATCAAACTCATGAACACATTGTATTGCAGTTTGGACTTGTTTATAGAATTCCTAAAATAAGCTGATGAACAAAAAATATTTTTTTCTGATATGCCACAGAAATGTAATGAGCTGCCCAATTTCTGAATAACTAGCTTGAATAATCAGCATTCAAAAAAGAGAAGAAAAAGTCAAAGTTTTATTGCTTACTCAAGAAAAATAAAGACATTTTTGAAGTTGTGAGAGAAAAAATATTTTTAATATAAGGAAATATTATATCAGTAGTTCTCAGCTATACTGATTTAAAAAAATCAGTAATACCTAATTAGATTATTAACATTTTGACATTTTGAGATCAAAGAACACTTTAGGTATTAAACATTTATTCTGAGACAATAACATTTTTATTGGAAGAGATTTTAGGCAAAATTATGGAACAGATCTCATGTTTAAAAAGCTTGAAAATTTGGCAGAAACTGTTTTTTTTGTTCTCTTTGTCACTATTCCATGGCATTCTCATATCAATCAGCGTATCTTTAGAGAAAGGAACATACCAAATTATTCTACTTATGTTAGCAGGATAACGCCAGTATAATTGTATCAATACCTCTTTCCAAATATCACTAGCTCAGGCATTTTTCTGTAATTTAAAAACTGATTCTCAAAATTAAGAGCAATGCCATGAAAATCGAATCCATGAAATTCTCTTATTTTTAAAGTGAAGCCATATGAACTAGTTGGTAAAGAGGAGGAAAGGCCAATATGTACATGTACTCTAGATAAAATGAAGAATTAGTGAGGAGTAACAAAAAAAAATAAACATTGTGCAAATGAATAGACTGTCTTACCTGAATATCAGTAGAAAATACATATTTTGGCTTCTATTTTTTGTCAATCTCAAAGTCATTTTGGTGTCTTTATATCCATCCTTGTTGATTTCTTCACTGTCTCCCCCATAAAATATTCTTCATTTCCTATATTTAAAAAATAATTGTTCTTTTAGCTGACCTCCTGGCTTAACTGTTTTGCTCATCTTATCTTTCTGTACCTTGTATTTATTTCAAAGTCACTCTTCATTGGGATTCTCCTGTGATTTCTCTTTTCTAAAATCTTTTGAAATTAAACTGTACATCCCAGCACACTTAATTGCCATTTCTTTGGTTCATAAGTTCAAACAATTTCACATAAACCTAAACTTTACTTATTCTAAGATACAAGCCACACATTCTCCTTTTATCTTCTCAAAGTGATCTAATTTAGATATAACATATATTTGGTTATAGCCAGTTATTGATAAATTGCTATTGTAAAAATGACAAAATGTGAAATAATTTCAACACTAAATAATGAATAACTACTGCTTAAGAAAGGCAGGTCTTTTATGTATATGTAGTGTTTCCAGTTATCTAGAAAAGATAATTCCATCTTCATGGAAAATAAGTAAATTTCTTCCTGTGGAAGAATAATCTTGAGCTAAATTTTGGGAGGCTACAATAATTTGTTGTGAGAAGAAGCTTTAGTTTACTTTAATGTGCAAGATTGCTTTGTAAACTTATATTTTACATATTGTGAAATCACTGAGAGTTTGTCATGCTATAGAAGTATGCATTTTGTGCTTTCTAATTTTTACATCATATTTTAATGAATATACAGTATAAAATTTATATAATAATTTAGTAACCTTGTTCTATAATTAGAAATGCTGTCTTTAAAAACACTTATTTCACTCTTCTTCCAATGAATTTATGCTGTATCTGTTAGTACTGTTCTAGACATTAGGAATATAGTAGTAAACAACATAAATATCTCTACATTCATTGATTAGCATGGCATAAAATCTTTTTATATGTCAGGAATTATGGCTTGTATATCTGTTTTCCTGAGTTGTAATTATACTTAATAACTTTTTTCTTGGGCAAGATACTTCACATAGCTAAACCTCAGTTTTCTCATGTATAAAATTGAAATGATAACATACAATTCATATGGTTGCTGTGAAGATTTCAGGGACTAATGACCATGGAACACTTAGTATGGAGTAATTACTAAAAACAGAGTGAAAAACCTTGCTGGGTGCGAAGGAGTTTTTGGCATTGGTCACAATTGTACTTATACCACCCCAGAAATTTTGGCTTTTGTGTTGATAGTGGTCACCATCCTATACCACATTACTTCCCTGTCACTGGACTTTCAATGAGATCTCCCTGGTATGTCATTTCAAACCAATTCTTCATGCCTTAGAATCTTAACAAATCTGTATAATTTTTTTAAAGGAAACAGTTCTGTTACACAGTGTCACTTTACCCTATATTAAGATAACTAAATATGTCTCTCAACCTGTATAATAGAATTATATATTTCAAAGTAATTTTCTGACACAATCTGTGATAAGAAGTATTTAGCCACTTCCCTAGCTAAAATAAATGACTAAATAATTAGGAAACACACATTGATATTATTTTCTTAGCAGAAATATTGCTGGATAGCAAATAATCTGCTGCAAGTTTAATATTATCTCCATTTTCTCATTCTGTATTATCACTTGCATAACCTTTATTTGTCCTGCTTAATCACTTCAATTTCCATGATTTATGGGAAAATATTATATACTATAATAAAGAATTTATATGAATCTCTCCTGTATCTCTCTTATTCCTTATAGCCGTCATTCATGCGTGTGTGTATACATATACATATATACATGTATACACACACGCATGAATGACGGCTATATATATGTGTGTATATATATATGTATGTATGTGCGTGTGTATATATATATATACATATGTATACACACACACAAACACACACACACCAGCCCTCCTAATAACAGTTTGCTTCCAATTATTTACTATCAATTGCCTATTTTAAGTGTTCCTTTAGATGCACCTTAATTTCAAAACACAGTACTTAAGCTTTATCTCTCTTTTGTCCCCTTTATGCTTATTTTTGGAGCAGAAGTTTAAGTGCAGTTTAGTTTCCATTCTGTATGATAGAAATGCTAAAATGCATTTTAGGTCTAAATAACTATTTCATTTTCCCTACATTTATTATTATTGGCTCCCTTAAACTCAGCAATCTTACCGCTTTATTTTTAGAGGCAAGCCACTCTAGATGGCAGAGGACTGTTATTTGACACTGAAACAATGACCTATGTCCTATTCTTCTTTGAGACCTTTCTAATTGTTTTTTTGTAAGCAAATAGCCAGTTGTGAAGGATCTATTTTTCTCAGTTTTTAGTTCCAAAGTCCCATCAATCATACCGGCCCTGAGGGGAAAAAGCACTGTGTGTACACTAACATTTTCAAGCCCAAAGCTGTGTTGTCGCTCTCTCTAGCAGTACCATCTGCTCTGAGCCAAGTTTAAAGCCAAGGGACTC
The DNA here is from genome assembly GCA_963573385.1 of Cacajao melanocephalus. Lineage (NCBI taxonomy): Eukaryota > Metazoa > Chordata > Mammalia > Primates > Pitheciidae > Cacajao > Cacajao melanocephalus. The sequence continues at coordinate 11,521 of CAUYLG010061146.1, forward strand.
CAGTAAACCCGCATGTCAAAAACTTCCCACTATGCAAGGCAATCATCCTGAAAGATCTGTGTGAAATGCGAGCCACATACTTCAAAAAGAAGGCAGCAATGTTTGGAATAACACCATAGAATTCAAACAGAGAGCCTATTACGAAACTCAGAAAGAAGCAGCTAGACCAGGAGGTGGCACAACCTAAAGAAAACTGCAAAAATTAAAGGCATATAAAAACTAAAAGCTGATTAGAATGTTTTTATTAAAGAAATGTAAGCATACTTTAGTGATCCTGCTTTAAAAAGAGCTTTCTACATTTTTGAACATAGATAAAAATATTTTTTCAACAAAAGTCTCATAGTACTTAGAATCGTACTTCTAAGTTATCTTAAGTAATAATCAATACTTAAATACTTTTGAAATCATATGATTGAATGAACTTTAAAAGAGTATCAAGGCAGCCACAGATTAAAACAAATATTTCAAAAGTTCTAAGATTATGATAGTAATATTGTGGACATAGAACTTTAAATAAAATAAGAAAACTTGAGTTTTTATGTAGTTGTTTAGAGCTATAAAATGTTTTTATCTTAATGATTTAAGTGAAATCAAGTTCTTTATATTGTAATATATTTTACTGTAGAAACAATAAGATAACAGAACTTACTTTCCCAATCAGAACTTAATATTCAACAAACTGTATAAAATAAATATGTATGTCATATTTAATTGTGATCTACCTTTTTCTAACTGAAGTTTAACATGGTAATACAAATCCAGAAGCATAGTTTTTATTTCCTTGTAATTATTTTATCTTCATTTATGAGACATTATTTTGTATTGAATGTGCTGCTTGGGGGAAGAAAAAGTAAGAAGTAGAGATTTTGGTAAAGCAGAGAACAAGAAATCTTCAACAGAATAACAATGTGGAAAGTATGAGCTTAGCAGTATCCAAGGAGAGGAAAATTTGAAAGCAGGAAAATCTCCTCAAGCCTAAGAATGAGGGGAAGTTTTGTGACATGCGTTGAAACTGACTAGAGATGTGGAGATTTTTTGTTTTTGTTTTTGCTTTCTGCTATGAGCGTTAAACACTTAATCAGTTACTATTTTGCTGTAGAAAAAATCATTTCAAATTTTAGTAGCTTAAGACAACATTTATGATTATCTCTCAGTTCCTTGTGGTGAGCAGGACTGGCAAGTTGATTGTCACTGAGTTCTTCATCCAGATGTAGTAGTTCAGAAGGAAGAAGGGATTGAAGACGTCTGAAGAATTGACTTGACTGGTTGCTAAAAGTTGCTCACTGGCTGGCTGCTAGTGGCTATGGCTGTTAAGGCTAAGCACTGTAGCTATATTTGGTCTCCTTACATAGCTGGAACTCTCAAAACATGGCATTCAAGTCCTGAGAGGAAGTAACCTAAAAGTAAGTTTCCAAGAGATTCATGTGGAAAGTGCAACTTTTCTTATGATCTGTATTGAAAAGTCTTGGAGTATTGGTCACTTTTACCACTTTTTAACATTAATCAAGTCTTTAAGGTTGGCTAAATTTAAGAGGAGGGCGATAAAACCACACCTTTGGTCTTATCTTTGAGTGGTGGCATATCATATTGGGAGAGAAGGAGTTGATACTAGCCTGATTAGACACTATCCACCTCAAATATAGTAAGTGTTAACCATTATAAATTTAATACTAAATATTCTGACAGCTTTTGGTTATTATAATTTAAATTTATATTTTTATTATTATGTTTGTATTCTGTGTTTGCTTTGTACTAGGAATCGTACTAGGTGCTTTATAAGTTTATCTCATATAATTTTTAACCGTATGAAGTAGGTATTAGTTCTTGTAAAATGTAGGAAAGTTAAGATTTTTTTTTTCAAGGTCACAGAACGTGTAAATGAAGTATTGCCTTAGAAGCTAAAGTGTTTTCTTTTTTTTTTTTTTTCTGACACAGTTGCTGCATCCCTGACTTTACTGCTGACTGTTCTAGCTACTTACACTCCATAATGAGTGTTTTCAACATTCTGTAGTTGGTATTCTTTAAATTTGGCAATTTTATTTACTTATATGGCTTAAGTGATCACCTCGATGAATTGACTTTTAATGTCTGCTTCCAATTTCTCATCTTTTTCTTTAGATGCAGTGCAGCATTTCCTCGTCCTTCTTGCACATTACCACTTGCATCTTTTTCATGAGAAATAAAACACATCTGAGCATTATTTAACTTATCTTCCTATAACTGTTATTTCAAAAGTCTCCCGGTCTCTCAAGAAGTCAAAGCCTTCTGTGATTATTTTCTTGCAGTCTATTAAGTATCTTGTTCTTTTGTCCCTTCTTTCGTAATATCTCTTTAATTTATACTTCCACTTCTGATTCCATGCCAGTTCCTCCATCCACCATATATATACAGTTACCTATTTCCCCCAGTTGCTCTTTTGATTATGTCATGACACTAAAACAATTATTGAAGTTATGTTTTCTATGAAATAAGTCTTAACATTCTTAGTTCAACATTTGTTAAATTTATTTTGCTGCTCTGCTCCAAATAGCTTGCCAAAACGTCTCTTCATTAGCATCTACACCCCGAGTACATTTGATTATCTGTTTCTGAAGTTCCTCGAAGGGTTATATATCTTTCTGAAACCCGTGATTTATTCAATCAACCTCTCTGCAAATTAAAAAAAAATATTAGCAATTCTATTTTTTGAAACACTATATTCTTGAGCCTTAGTTTTTATCCCAATTATTTATTTCTTCTTAGTCTTACTTGGTGTTTTTCTATCTCCAATATTTCTATCTTAAATTTCAGATAACAGTTAGGCATGTCTGATTTTTGATTGTATATTTCCATATCCAAATTTTCACTTGACCCTAGGCTTAAATACCTACAGATAATCACAACTATTCTATGGCCAACATTAAATGAATGATCACATGTCCCCAACAAATCAGCTTTCCTTTGACATTTTCCCTTATGAATCAGTTCCAATATTTCTCATTTTATATGTCCCATTTCTAATCCACTGGCAACTTAAAAAAAAAAAAAAACAACTTCCTCATCAACATATATTATTAACCGAACCACTTCTAACCATTTTCATTATGAAAACCCCATTCCAAATGCCATTCTCTTTCTTCTGGACATATGATAACCTTCTCGATGGTCTCCCTGGCCCCTATTTATGTTCTGCAGTCCACCTTCCACAAAGCAAAAGCGAGCACTCTAAAACATAAATCAAATCACATCACTCCCTGACTGAAATCATACTTGCAGCTACCAATTATACATGCCACAGAATGAATCTTCTGAATGTGGTTGATAAAACATTACAGGATCAGGTCCCTCCCTACCTACTCTACATAATCTACAATGTAGGCTTCTCCTACATTTCAAACATGTAAAGCTTATTACTGTCTCAGTGACTTTGCTTTAGGAAGCTATTCTTATATATTCTTTTAATGTAATTATTTTAATACGGTGTGAGGTAGAGATTAAGTTTGAATATTTTATTCATAATGATATCCAGTTGTTCCATTAACACTTGTTGAAAGCATTATATTTTTCTCATTGAATATCCTAGTGCCATGATCCAAAATAAATAGTATATAACTGGGTTCATTTCTGGACTCTGTTCTCTTTCATTAGTCAATGTGCCATTTTTACCACAATACTACAGTGTCTTGATTTCTGTAGTTTTACGGTAAGAGTTGAAATCAGAGAGAATGTCTTCTAATGTTGCCTTTCTGCTTTAAGATTCTTTTGCTTCTGTAGGTTCTTTGTTTTCTCATGTAAATTGTGGCTTCACTAAAAAATTACTATAAAAAAACTCTGGTTGAACTTGATAAGGAAGGCATTAAATCTAAAGATTGATTTGGAAGAATGAATTTCTTGTTAACATTGAATATTCCAAATAATGAACATGGTCCCTCCACTTATTTAGATTATTTAAAATTTCTTTCTGCTGTATAGATTTTTGTGTATACTTTTTCATATATTATGTTTCTAAGTATTTCATAAATTTTAATGCTATTGCAAAAAATTTATTATATATGTTTTTCCGTTAGGAAAACTAAAATTCAATTTTTAAAAAAATACATATATTTTCTATTGAAACATTGATAAATTGACTTATTAGTTCTAGTGATTTTATTTTTATAAATATTTAGGATTATTTAAATTATATAAGTTTGTATATACTTGTTTATTTATGTTTCTGTAATAATCAGCAATTTAATAGGCTCTTTTCCCATTATTTTCCATCTTAAACTGCATCTCCTTTGGTTGCCTACATCGATGGCACTCTTCCACACCAGAGTGTGGCTTTGCTTCAGATATTATATAAAATTGAATATGGGAATAAAGAGAACTTTACACAATCTGTTCTAAAATTTCTGACTTTTGTTTCTTCCTGATGCCATGTTGCCTAGCTAGAAATTCCACTAGAGTGTTGAATAGAAGTAGTAAAAATAAACATCCTTGACTTTTTTCTGGTCTTAAGAAAAATATGTTCATTGTCTCACCATTAAGTGTTTGTAAGTTAGCTGTAGATGATTTTAAGAGACAACCATCATCGAATTTGAGGAGTTTCCTTCTGAGTTTGCTAATAATTGTTATTTTAAATTCTTTTTGAATTTTGTCAAATTCCTTTTCTGTACCTATTGAGATGATCCTGTGGGTTTTCTTTCTTCTCCTAATACTGTTGGATGGTTTTCAGATGTTGAAATAATCTTACATCTCAGGGATAAATCACTCTCTAGTGATGTACTACCATTTCTATATATAACAAATGCATTTTATTTGCCGATACTTCATTGAGGATTTTTCTTTCATGTCACAAACAATATTAGACAGTAATTTTTCTTTCTTATAATATCTTTGTCAGGTTATTTTATCAGGTTATTTTGGCTTCATAAAGCAAGAGTTGGGAAGATTTCTTTAACTTTCATTGATATTATTTTCCTTGAGCATTTGATATAATGTATCACTTAATGCTTCTGGTCTTAGAATATTCTTTTTGAAATTATTTTAAATTATAAATTTATTTTTAATTCACCTAAGGACTATTGGCATTTTCTGTTTTCTCCTTATTAATTTTGGTAAGTTGCAATTTCAAGATATTTGTCCACTTCATCTAAATTGTAGAAATTTTAACATAAAGAATTTCCTAATAGTAATGGTCTTAATTTTTGTGTTCCCTCAAAATTCATATGTTAAAATTCTAGCTCCCAATGTAATGGTACTAGAAGAGGGGGCCTTTGCCAGGTGATTAGGTCATGAAAGTGGACCCTCAATAATGAATTAGTGGCCTTATAAGAAAGGCCAAAAAGAGCTTGATTGCCTCTTGTACCATATAAGGACACAGCAAAAAGCCATCCATGAACTTGAAAGTGGGTCATTACCCGGCAATAATCTACCAGCACTTTGATCTTGGACTCTCCAACCTCTCAGAACTGGAGAAATAAATTTATGTTCTTTATTAGTACCTAGTCTCTGTTATTTTGTTATAGAAGGAATGAAGTTAGCTTGATGGACTGAAAATAATGGTTTTTGTTTTCCTTCTAATAAATGTGGAATGCATAATGATAGTCAATTTATTATGCCTGGGTATTGTTAATTTGTATTTTCTCTTTCAAAAATTTAGTCTATTAGGAGTTTCTGATTTTATTACGATTTTCAAAGAATCAAATTTTGACTGTTAATTTTTCTATTTATTTTCTCTTTAATTTTTATTCTAACTTCTATTTTTTATTCTCTTTACATTGGGGTTGGATTTGCTCTTTTTTTCTAGCTTATTAAGGTAGACATTTAGAACGTTGGTTTTAGACCTTTCTTCCATGTATGTTAAGCTTTTATATTCTCTGTAAATATTACTTTGGTTATGTTTCATAAATTTTATATTTTCTCATTTCATTATCATTCTGGTGAACTATTTTCTAATTGCATTTGTGTTTCCTCAATTTACTTATGAGTTATTAGAAGTGAGTTGCTTAATTTTGAAATATTTGAGAATTTTCAAAGTGCATTATTTTTATATATTTCTAATCATTTTACGTGTAGTTAGAAAACATATTCTAAATAATTGCAAAACTTTGAAACTTATGAAGATTTATTTTATGACCCAGTATATGTTCTATCTTGATAAATGTTCTATGAACACTGAAAGAATATATGTTTTGAAGTTGCTAAATAAAATTTTCTATAAATATCCATTTGATTAATTCATTGAAAACAGTATTAAAGTACACTATACATTTAGTAAGCTAAATAATGATCCCCCAAAGATTTCCATGTCCTAATCCTCAGAACCTGTGAATATCTTAATTTATGTGGCAAAGGATTTTGCAGGTGTGATTATGTTAAGGCTCTTGATTATTCTGGATTATCCAGACAGGCAAATATAATTAGAAGGGTCCACAAGAAGGATGTAGGAAAGTCAGAGAAGCAGTTATTACAATAGGTATGTGGTGACAGTAGGAGTGATGTGGCTGTGAGCTCAGAAATGCTGACAACCTCTAGAACCTAGAAAAGACAATGAATGAATTCTCCATTGCTTCCTCCAAAAGAACTGCTGCTTTTCTCACACTTTGATTTTTTTCTCTCATAAGACTTACTTTAGACTTCTGATTTCAGAGTTGACAAGTAATATATCTGTGTTGTTTTAAGCCACTAAGTTTACAGTAATTAGTTAAAGCAACAATAGAAAACGAATGCATTTCTTATTCATATTTTGTCCACTTGTTATATCGTTACTGAGAGAAGAATATTGAAATCTCTAATTCTGCCTGTGGTTTTTTGCTTCTCATTTAGTTATGTCAATCACTGCTTTATACATTTTTTATAACTTTGTAATTAAGTGCATGCACATTTTAGGGATTAACCCTTTAATCATTTTGAAATGACACCTCTCCACTCCTTCCAGTTTGACAATCTCAGTTTCTTAATTAGTATGTTTTTATTCATTTTAATGTAATTTCTGATGGTCTAGGTTTAAATCTAGCATCTTAACCTCATTTAGGAAATGAGAAATTTTTAATATTCCACTCTTTCTCTTCTACTGGCTTTTTATCTGTAACTCTCTTGATGGTGGTCGTTTTGTTAAAGGGATTAAAATGTGCATTTGTAATTATCACATTCCATCTTGAATTAATACAATCCATTTCACATTGAAGAAACTTAAAACCATATAATTCTACTTGAATACTCTCTTCTCTTGTGTTATGTTTTCTTTGTTTTAATTCAAAATGTTTATAAACTCAATATCATAATTTTTGCATTACAGGGCTTATGGAAATTTAAATAATTGAACAATATAAAATCTAATATGTATTTATATTTTCAAATGTTTATAATTTTCTTTCTTTATCCAGGATTTTATTCATTTCTTCTAGATTTTCTTGTTTACGTGCATAGAGTTGCTTATAATATTCTCTAATGATTGTTTGGATTTCTGTGAGGTCAGTGGGAATATTCCCCCCTATCATTTCTAATTTTGTTTTTTCTGGAATCTTTTTTTGTTATTATTAGGCTAGCTAGCTGTCTTTTTAATTAATTTTTTCAAAAACACAGCTCCTGGATTCATTGATTTTTTTTAAATAGTTTTTTGCGTCTCAATGTCCTTCAGTTCAGTTGTGATTTTTGTTATTTCTTGTCTTCTGCTACCTTTGGGATTTGTTTGCTCTTGCTTCTGCAGTACGTTCAGTTGTGATATTAGGTTGTTAACTTGAGATCTTGCTAACCTTTTGATGTAGGCATTTAGTGCTATAAATTTCTCTGTTACTGCCTCAGCTGTGTCTCAGAGATTCTGGTATGTTGTGCTTTGTTCTTATTAGTTTGAAATAACTTCTTGATTCCTGCCTTAATTTCATTATTTACCCAAAAGTCATCTAGGAGAAGGTTATTCAAGTTCTATGTAATTGTATGATTTTGAGTGAATTTCTTAGTCTTGAGCTCTAATTTGATTGTGATGTGGTCTGAGAGACCATTTGTTATGATTGCAGTTCTTTGGCATTTGTTAAGGAGTGTTTGACTTAAATTATATAATTTATTTTAGAAGAAGTGCCATGCAGCAATGACAGGAATGTATATCCTATTGTTTTTGGGTGGAGAGGTCTGTAGATATCTATCAGGTCCATTTGATCTAGTGCTGAGTTAAGGTCCTGCATATGTTTGTTAATTTTTTCTCTTAGTGATCTGTCTAATATTGTTAGTAGGGTGTTAAATTCTCCTACTATTATAGTGTGGGAGTTTAAGTCTCCTTGAAAGTCTCCAAGAACTTGCTTTACGAATCTAGATGTTCCTGTGTTTGGCACATGTATATTTAGGATAGTTAGCTCTTCATGTTGAATTGAATTCTTTACTATTATGTAATACCCTTCTTTATCTTTTTTGATCTTTGCCATAAAAAGAATAAAAAACCTAGGAGCTAACTTGGGAGGTAAAAAAATCGTTACAATGAAAACTACAAACCACTGCTCAAATAAATCAAAGATAAAACAAACAAATGGAAAAACGTTTCATGCTTCTGGATAGGAAAGATCAGTATCATTAAAATGGCCATACTTCCTAAAGCAATTTAAAGATTCAATGCTTTTCCCATTAACCTAACATTGACATTCTTCACATAACTAGAAAAAGCTATTTTAAAATTCATATGGAGCCTAAAAATAGCCCTAATAGCCAAGGTAATTGTAAGCAAAAAGAACAAAGCCACACTATCTGAATTCAAGCTATACTACAGGGGTACAGTAAACAAAACAGCAAGGTATGGTGCTAGTACAAGAACAGACACATAGACCAATGAAACAGAAAAGGAAGACACAGAAATAAGACTGCTCATTTACAGCTCTCTGATCTTCAACAAACCTGACAAAAAGAAACATGGGGAAAATGATTCCCTGTTCAATAAATGGTGCAGGCATAACTGGCTAGCCATGTGCAGAAGATTGAAACTGGACCCCTTCCTTACACCATATACAAAAATTAACTCAGTATGGATTAAAGACTTAAATGTAAAACCCAAAACTATAAAAACTCTGGAAGACAACTTAAGCAATATCACTCAAAACATAGACACAGGCAAAGATTTCATGAGGAATAAGCCAAAAGCAATCACAACAAAAGCAAAAATTGACAAATGGGATCTAATTAAACTAAAGAGCTTCTTTCTGCACAGCAAAAGAAACTATCAACAGAGTAAACAGGCAATCTACAGAATGGGAAAAATGTTTTGCAAACTATGCATCTGACAAAGTTCTAATATCCAGCTTCTATGTAAAACTTAAGCAAATTTACAAGAAAAAAGCAAACAACCCCATCAAAAAGTGGGCAAAGGACATGAACAGACACTTTTCAAAAAGACGACATACATGTGGCCAACAATCATATGAAAAAAAAAAGCTCAACTTCACCGATCATTAGAGAAATGCAAATCAAAACCACAATGAGATACCATCTAACACTAATCAGAATAGTGCCTGTTAAAAAGTCAAAAAGTAACAGATGCTTGTGAAGTTGTTGGGAGTGCAAATAAGTTCAGTCATTGTGGAAGACAGTGTGGCAATTCCTAAAAGACCTAGAGACAAAAATACCATTTGACCTAGCAATCCCATTTCTGGGTATATACCCAAAGGAATATAAAACTGTTATATATTATAAAGATAATGCATGTATATGTCTGTTGCAGCACTATTCACAAGAGCAAAGAAATGTAATCAATCTAGATGTCTATTAATGATAGACTGCATAAAGAAATTGTGGTACATATACACCAAGAAATGCTATGCAGCCGTAAAACAGAATATCATGTCCTTTGCAGGGACATAGATGGCTAGAGGTCATTATTTTTAGCAAACTAACACAGGAACAGAAAACTAATAACACATATCCTCGTTTTTAAGTGTGAGCTAAATGATGAGAACACCTGGGCACATAGAGGGGAATAACACACATTGGTGTCTTTCAGAGAGTGAAGGGTGGTGGAGGGAGAGGCTCAGGAAAAACAACCAATGAGTAGTAGGCTTAATATTTGAGTGATGAAACAATCTGTACAACTCACCCCAATGGCACCAGTTTATATATGTAACAAACCTGAACTTGTACCCCTGAACTTAAAACAAAAGTTAAAAAATACATATATTACTTTTGTTTTACTTGGAACTCAGAGGGAACTTAGTTAAATCCTATGAAGATTTAGAGATTCACTATTTAAATACAGAGTTGATATCCCCACTCAAAATGAATAAATAATAACCAGTAACATTACCTGAAAAAGGCAGGCCACTTTGCAGTCTAGAGGCCTATATTCTGTTGTTAGATGAAAAAGTTCTGGAGATCTGTTGCACACCAATGAGAATATACCTACCACTACTGATGTACGCTTAAAAATAATTATGATGGTGAATTTTGTGTTGTATGGGGGTTTTATTAACCACAATAAAAAAATAAAAACGACTGGAAGAATTAAACTGTCATGCCTTTGTCATGAGTTAGAAGGTACTAACCCTGGATGAAAGAAATCAGAGATTACACATAGGAATTGCCTTAACAATGTCTAACAATAAAACCTATTTTAGTTGTTTCCATAACTGAGCATGGTGCTCAGTTTTGACTCACTGTTCTCTTCAATCCTTGGGACTTCTTCAAATTCTCCATTCACAGCACACATTTGCAAAATAGAGGAATTTTAAAATCTTGTAATGTATGAAATAAAACAAACACCCTGTCAAAAAACAAATGGACTAAGAGGACTGGAAATGAGACATGGAGGGTCCTGTGGAAGTAAGAACAATGCCTGAAGATTATTGTTTCTCTTGTTAATTCCCACTAGAAATTTTATATATATATATATATACTAGAAATTATACATAAACTAGAAATTATATATATATATAAACTAGAAATTATGTATTTTTATATATATATAATTTCTAGTGGGAATTAACAAAAGAAACAATTACAATTATATATATATAATATATTATATACATATAAACTTTAGTGTATTTTATATGTATATTTAGTGTGTTTTATATATATATATAACATTTAGTGTTTTATATCCATATATATCATATTAAAACCCAATAAGAATATATATAATTTAATGTGATATATCTATCTATATATATATATATATATATACATATATCAATCACACTAAAAAACCCAACAAGAAACAATGTCTTGACAAGTTGCCATCAGCCAGACTTCATCATCAGCTAGTCCAAATTTGGCACAATGGGCACATAAATCAAGTAACAATGATGACATAAAAGGATGTAATAAATGGGCCCAAGAGGAGGAGCTCCCCCTTACTAAAGCTGATTCAGTTACTTCCAATGACAAGTAGCACATCTGTCAGTGGCTAATGCTCAGAAACTCTACTAATCAGTGTTATCCAGAGAAACAGAAACAATAAGCAAAATGTGTGTGTGTGTGTATGTGTATGTGTGTATAGTGCGCATATATATACATATAAAGATTTACTATATAAAAAATTGGCTCATGCAGTTGTGGAGGCTGACAAATTCCAAGATATGCAGTTGGCCAGCTGAAGAATCAGGAGAGCCAGTGATATGAATTCCAGTCTACATGTTGACAGTCTCAAGACTCAAGAAGAACCAATGATTTGGTTACAGTCTGAAGGCTGGAAATCACCCATTTTTCAGTTTGTCAGGTAGCAGAAGCTCCTTCTTAATAAGCCTTTTTCTTCTATTTAGGTCTTCAATTAATTAGAGAACGCCCACTCATACCAATGAAGACTATCTACTTTATTCAGTTCAGAGATTCAAAAGTTATTTTTGGCGGGGTGTCATGACTCATGCCTGTAATCCCAAGACTTTGAGAGGCTGAGGCAGGAGGATCCCTTGAAGTCAAGCCTGGACAACATGCAATACCCCATCTCTACTGAAGATACAAAAATTAGCCAGGTGTGGTGGCAGTTGTCTTTAATCCTCGCTACTTGGGAGGCTGAAGCATAAGAATCACTTGAACCCTGTAGTTGCAGGTTGCAGTGAGTTGCGGTGATGCCACTGCCCTCCAGTCTGGGTGACAGAGCGAGCTTCCATTTCAAAAAAACAAAAAAGTTAATCTAATTCAGAAACACCCTCACAGAAACACTGAAAATAATATTTGTCAAAATGTCTGAGCACTCTGATGTTACAGTCAAATGGAAACATTAAAAATATCACACCAGAGAGACTCAGCATACCATTAACTCTCATAGAGACCAAACAGCTTTTTGGTGGCCAGTTTATTACCCTGCACCCCTTTTACCCTGGAAGGAGCAATGACTCATCTTGAATGGAATCAACATATGTTTCAAGTTTATAAATTTTGACCTGAAAGACCTAACACAACATTACTCTTTAAGAGCTTTAGAGCGCTAGATCCACCATGTTACAGAGAACCAAAGTAACATTTTTATCAGAAAAAAAGATGTACCAGTGAGCATATGGCCACTACTGGCTCTATTATGTACCACAACTTCCAAAGCTGTTGGACTAATAGAATAACAGAGGCATAGCTGAAGCACCAGCTTAGAGATGACGAGCTGTTAGGATAGAGAGCCACCCTCTAGGATGCTGGATATATCCTAAATTTAAAACCATTATGTAATGCTGTATCCCTAATAAGTTGAACACATTGGTTCAAGAACTGACAGACATAAATAGGAACAATCCTACTGATAATGACTTCCAGTGAGCTACTTGGGTAATTTGCTCTTTTCCTCCCCAAAACTCTAGACTCTGCAGTTTTATGTGTCTCTGTTCCTAGAAATACATGTTTCCACTAGGGAAAATTGTAGACAGTATCTAGTTTCATGTTAAATAATTACTAATTGCATAGTATCTTTGATCTCCTTATGCCAAGAGACCAGGAGGAGAAAAGAATTCACAGTTCTTACAGAGGTAATTGATTCTAGTATTCTAATGAGATAGTGTTTCTGATTAATAATGGAATCAGAAAAAAAATATGTGATACCTAAGTGATTTGTTCACTTGAGTGTCTCTTGGTGTTTCTTTGTTCAATTTTGATAAACTGTCAGGTGCAAAAGCAATAGCATAAAAAAGGCCTGGTGACGCAGACTGAAGAACCTTCAAAATCTTGGTCTGAACATGCCACCGAGTAAGCCACTTAGATAAACAGAAGTGGCCGCTGAAGATGAAAAACTTGGAGTAGTGGTAGAAGGATGTAATTATTGTCAGGGTATCTATGAAATCAGCGCTGACAGCAAGGGCTGTAGGTCACCTCTCTACCGCTACTCTTAGTTTTCCTAGGAAATGACAACAACCATCTTCCTGAAAACGCTATGACTAATTCCTTTTTCAGGACTGAGAAATTCGTTCCCTAGCTTCTGGAAGAGCTGACTGCTGGCAGCTCACAGTTGGGTCCCTGCCCATGAATTTCCTTAACCAAAGTGACCTACCTCACCTAAGTTTTTGGTCTTTCCCAGGGACAGCCTGCTTCTTGGGATTGTTTAATGAGGGAATAAAATATGTGAGCCCCTTCACTTAACTTGGAATAAATCTTTATTTTATTTAAAAGGTAAAGTTGTTTTATTTGACTAAGTCCTTTTTTGCAAATGCCTCAAAGTTCATCCTGTCCCTGTACCCAATCCTCCTTCCTTAACTCCCTTACAAGTGTTTTTGTTTCATTTTGCTTTTGTGATTGATCTATCATTGTTACATGCACGGGGCAAAATCTACAGTGATGTGTTGATGGGAAATCTTTAGATTTACCTGATGAATTTATTTTTATTTTAGTGTATAAATTCCTCCTTTAAAATCATAAACATATATATATGCTTAAAATCATAAGCATATATATATATATGCTTAAAATCATAAGCATATATATATATATGCTTAAAATCATAAGCATATATATATATATGCTTAAAATCATAAGCATATATATATATATATCTCCAGTTTTTCTGTATTTTAAACTCTCAGTATGGTCAGCATCTTCATTCTTCACAAGTTTCAGTAAAATGACTTCTATAGAATAGACTAAATTAAATATTGGTTAGTGATGAGTTTAAAGAAAGTTTCACAAAGTAAAAGAAAATAGCAGAAAGCTGTTCCTTGTGGGAACCTTAAAAGGTAAAGTCTCCTTTTAAATTCACTATTTTATTACTATTTTATCTCTTAGAGCGCTCAATTAATTCCACATTACATGGTTGTAAAATAATACTGAATATACAACACCAAGTAATATAGAACAGGAATTAGACTTTCCAAATAGCCCTTGATAAGGAGAAAGATTGTAAGAGACAAATAATCATTTGGAAGAAAGGGTGCCAGGAAATGTGTACACGTGGCATGCTATTGAGAAATAGAGTTCCTAACTGGTTGCCTCTCTCTCTATATATATATATGTGTGTGTGTGTGTGTGTGTGTGTGTGTGTGTGTGTGTGTGTGTGTGTGTGTATTGACTATGGGGTAAAGGATTTTCCTTGAATCTCAGGAGCCAGGGCACAGGTGCCAGGTGCCTAGGGGAACACAGAGAGCAATGGGAGTTATTACTAGCAACACTGCCAGTTTTTCAGTTTTACTGAGAGCTACCTTGAATTAGTTTCAATGCTTATTTGCCGTTTTATTGCCCTTAAGTATTACAATTTTTTTATCCTTAATAAATTACATACATATTTATTTCCTTTAAGGGTTAGGAGGGAGGTTTCAATTCCATAAATGGGAGAAGAAAGATAACAGAAAAAAAATAGAGAACAAGAGAGAAGCCACTATCCAAATATTGCTCCTAATTTCTATAATACTTAGAGCATTTTGGGCAGGAAATCTTAGCATATGATCCATATCATCGTAATTCTGCTTCCATGGCCTAATGAATTATACTGTAGCATCAGATTGTGAGCTTATTAAAACCATGGTCCTTTAGTACACAAATTGCTCTTCCTGCTTATTTTTTCCCTAAATTGAGCTCAGTTATTTGCTATGCATTATGACTAACCTAAAAATTGTTCATTTAAATATTATTACATATTTAAAATGAAGGTTTTTATTTTACTGCAACTCTATTTTCATGCTTAATTTTTTATAGCCTCCAATTTTCAACTGCTCAATAATCCCACTGTGGTTTTTATATGGCGATAAAAGAACTAAAAAGACAAGTTTTGCAACCCACTGCTTACCAGAGTAAGATCCAAATAGCTCCCAAGCTTATATCCCTTCACTCACAGGGCCTAAAATGTATTTTGAACTTTAATAAGTCATGACACTGAGATGAAAAGAGATTAAATATAAAACATGTGAAAATACAATACTAGGTTAAAATGTAGAAAATTTCTCTAAGGTAACAAATCAAATATACTCAATTTTATAAACCAAATTCAATTTACTAAGAGTTAAAATTTAAAGATTTATAACCTTTAATGTATCAGCCACCTGTCTAAACTGATGTTAATTGAATTAATATAGCAAAGCTTGTTTCATAAATCTTTCTTCAAGAAGGAGAACTAAAGAAAACATACTAAAAATTTTGTTAACCCCTGACATTTGCTAATAGAAACTTAAAGATACAATTGTGAAAGGATATTTTGAGGGAGAGCTCACATAATCTTAAGTGTGCTAATCGTCAGTTTTGGTCTATGTATTAAGAAAAGTGCTTATTGACAGCATTCATCAGAGAAACCCAGCACCAGTGTCATTGGCCCTAAGGCAGAAACCATCAAAGATATGAGAAAGATACATCAGAGAATGGCTAGAGTGCCAAAGTTAAATCCTGGCTCTGCTACTAACTAGCTATAAAAATTTGGGTAAGTTATTGAACCCTAATATAAAATCATAAATGTGGAAACAGATTACATAATAAGAATACTCAGCTCATATGGAACTTGTGAGCATTAAAAATGTCAATAAGTTAATATATATAAAATATTTATAATAGTGCCTGGAATAATATGTGTGCTCCTAACAAATGTTAGCTATTACAATGATTGTGTGTATAAATTACTAAAACTCAAAGTGTTAAAAAAGAAAAATGCCTGTAGTAGCTTTGGGAGCCTTTGCTCCAGTTCCACTGATGCTATCAGTCCTCAAAACCTATTTGCAGGCCTTCTTTTGAAACCACATTCAAGGCATATAAAACAAAGATCTTCAACTTACATTGACTACTCAACATGTATTATATGCAAGCTATTTTGTTCTTGGGGCTGGTAATGAAAAATGAGTAAGCACAATTTTCCTTCTCAAAATGCTCATAGTCCAGTAGGAGAAGCAGTCACAAACAAGCACCATAGCACAGCTTTCTCTAGTATTTCAGTACAGAATTTTTGACATTGAGCCATAATTGACACGCATCTTTGATTCTCATCTGATTGACATTTATACAGAACAAGGATTATCCAGAAACCAGCACTGGGACTGATCCCAAGTAAGAATTCAATAAGTGATTGCTGAAGGAATGTAAATCATAAATATACATAAAAAAAAGAGGCAGTGTTTATGGAAACTGTCAAAGTTTCGTAAGAATGGAAAATCTCTTCATTAGGTCTTTGTATATTAAATAAGAGTTCATGAGGTAGAAAAATGTGAAATAATGCTTTGCATCCAGAGAATTGTAAACAGTTTTGTATTGGTGTGGTGACGGGAAAAAATTCCATTATTTTTTCTAAGCCATCCCAAGAAGTAGATTATCTACTGAAGGAAGATTATCTGTATAGGAAACTACAATAGTCATTCAGGGAAAAGAACGTAAAACTTGAATCACAACTCAAATAATAAGAAGGAAAAGACAGATTCTAAGCAATTTATGAAGTACTGTTTGTAAGATTTGGAGATGAATGGGCATGAAGAAAATAAAGAAGACTTAGTGTGTTTTTTGATTTCAGTATAGGGTAAAGCTTTGAATGAATAGAATGATAACTACTCTTTGTAGTTTGATAGCAGATAAAATTTTAGAAAGTGCCAAGATTTTTAGAGCAATTGTCCTGTGAATAAGGGGAATTATCAAATTTCCTAGTATCATTTTTATTGCATTTCAATATAATAAAAATAATTTTTTCTCTGGCATAATTGATGGCTATGCAGACAATTTTATCAGAAGAGTTTCCATGTATTTTAATTAATAGAATCATATGGACATTTGTATAAAAACCATAAGGGGTTTATATTAAAGACATAATTTATTGAAGAAATGAATTTTTGTTAATATTACCTTATTATTGTATTAGAGTTCTCTACAGGGACAGAACTAATAGTATATACATATATATATAGCAGTTTATCAAGTATTAACATACAGGATCACAAGGTCCCACATAGGCTGTCTGCAAGCTTAGGAGCAAAGAAAGCCAGTCCTGGTCTCAAAACTGAAGAACTTGGAGTTCCATGTTTGAGGGCAGGAAGCATCCAGCAAGGGAGAAAGATGTAGGCTGGGAGCTTAGGCCAATCTCATTTTTTCATGTTTTTCTTCCTGCTTATATAAATCGGCAGATGATTAGATTGTGCCCATCAGATTAAGGGTGGATCTGCCTTCCCCAGGCCAATGACTCAAATGTTAATCTCTGTTGGAAACACCCTTAAAGACACACCCAGGATCAATACTTTGTATCATTCAATCCAATCAAGTTGAAACTCTGTATTAGCCATCACACATATCTTCTATTTGTTAATGGTCTTTGGATTTAGGAACTCAGGAATGTGCTATGGAAACAATTACTAACAAAGAACTACTCTTTGTCTTGATTAATGTAGTTTCAAAGTGCTGATAGAAATTAAGGAAACAATATTCATCATTTGTATTGGGAT
The DNA here is from genome assembly GCA_963573385.1 of Cacajao melanocephalus. Lineage (NCBI taxonomy): Eukaryota > Metazoa > Chordata > Mammalia > Primates > Pitheciidae > Cacajao > Cacajao melanocephalus. The sequence goes on from CAUYLG010061146.1 coordinate 29,271, forward strand.
GTCCACTTAGTCATTTAGGCAATTTTGTCTAAGGAACATAAGAATGCTGGGACCTGGGCTAGCTGTCTCTCTACCTAACTCTTATAGTTCATAAATGGTACTATAATATTTGTGAGACAATTAGTTTTCTAGCATCATTAGCAGATTCATTTTATGTGTACATAAATGCTTAATTGTTTAAGCTTATATATTGCAATATTTAACCCATGTAAAATAGTGTCTGTAGAATATTATGGTGCTAAAAATTTTAAAAACTTTGTGTAACTGCAATTGTTCAAATCTAGTATTACAGAAGGATTTGTGAGGATAGTGGAAATGCTTCAAAAATTAAGAAGAATTTCAGAGACGAAAAGTATGTTACTGTACACTGACTATACACTTAAGAAGCTAAATTCCAGATAGGAATCTAAGCTAAAGACTTAGACTAGTGACAATTTTATTCTTTATTTACAAAACCTTTCATTTATTCTTTCTTTACAAATTATTGTTTTCATTAAAAATAAATGCTGATAAATGCATGCATTAAAGACAGTTCTTTAAACCTCTTGTGCATGCAAGGTATTTATATGCAGTCTTAACAGATATGTAATGAACACCCACAGTGGTAGAATTATATGCAATACAGTGATTACAGACACACAGGTATATTTGGTATGAGCAAAAACTGTTTCTAAACTTTTCATTAAAAAGATACTTTTTGATAATTTGAGGAGTGTAGATCAATTGGTCTCAGTTACACTTAACTAAACCACATAGCACATCTCAAAATGAGACCATGAATGAATCAGTCTGTTTCATATCCTTTTTATTCAAAGTCCTGTGATTTTTTTTTTTTTTACCATATTTTATGGAGCAGCTGCAGGGCCTGAGCTTCCTTTTGTCTTGAAAAAAAATAAAGGCCTCATTTAGCTCTTGGTGGAGCTATGAGCAGCAATGTGTTTGTTAGTCCAACGCATCGTTCTTTGTGTAGCCGTAAACTCCAGACAGCATTGCGACTCCCTCCTTTGCTAAACTATGTGAGGAGACAGTAGGTCATTGCTGCAGTCTGCCATCCAACAAAAGAAAAAGAGGTGTGAAGAAAATGTTTGTGTACATTTGAGATGCTGTGACTATGGCTAGGTAATTAGCATAAGACTGAAGCTGGTCCATAACCACAAGGATGATGAGAAATTTTGCCGCCAGCTAAATTGGAACTATGTGAATCTTACAAAGATTGTGCAGAAAGGATGCTGTATTTAGTTACTGGTGCCATATTGTATACAGTTTTCTTTATTGTTAGGTGATATTCAAAATTCTCTATGAAAGCAGGCAGTGTCCTGATTTATATGGTGTGAAACCATGGTCAGTTGTAACCATGGCTACCATGTCATGGAGAAATCTGACAATGGAATTCACTAATTATAACTTTAAACCTTACCCTAGCTCTAGTTTAAAAAATTGTTCTCAGAATTACTGCGTTTGATATATATATTAGTGAATGACCTGGAAACTCCACAGCTCTTTTACAAAGCTCATCAGAACAAGAATATACCATTTTAAAACATTTTCCTAATGTGTAGCTACCAGAAAACCTGCAGACCTTCCTCTTACCTGCATGTCCTTATGAGCTGTGCAACCCTCTTTCTAGTTGAAATTTACTTCATCCATTAATCATATGTAATTGTTTCCACGTTACAAAGTGTTTAGTACACTCTTTGTGATGTGATTTATTAAATTTTATGTTAAAAATGACTTAGTTATGTTCAGGAGCAGTAAAAGACATGCAGTGTATTTGGGAAACAATGCCCAGAGTTACAGGTAGTAATTACCTTAACATACTCGGGTGATTTCTTCCACTTCAGAGTCATAATTCATGACCACTTTATAAACAAATTTTAGAATATTTGAAATAAAAAGATTAACATGTACTAATCCATACTTTTCAAATGCACATTCATATATAGACATATGTAGTAACAGAAATAGAAGCAATAGATTTAAGATTTTTAAATGATAGAAAATTCACATTATGGTTTCACATCATGACTTTTACATAGTTTGTTAGCAACTTCAATATCGCTAAAAGCAAGACTAATGTTATGTCTGAATTGTGAAGTGGCCATGAGACAAGCCATGTTTGAAACACTTTAACGTACGAAATTATATGTTTGTTGTACTGCAACAGACAATGGCTCAGGTAGTTGACCACAGAACATTATTATAGCCACAAAAAACATGTAGCAACAAAATCAGATATAAGATAGCAATAGACTTAAATAAAAGTCAAATTTTAAATATACACTACAAAAATATATCTAAAACAATATTCAAACTGTTATGTCAGAAGTTATAAACTATAAATAAGTCATATATTTTCATTTTCTGGTCTAGAGTTTAGAATGACTTGTTATAGATGTAAGGCAAAATTTATTGTAACTGATTATATATCACATTTAAAATTTCCGCATTCTTTTCTAATAGTTAATAGATATTACTCTAAACCTGTGCCTCATAGATTTTTATGGGGAGATTTATACTTGATAAACTTTATTTAGGACACTGGAAGTAATTAAATGCCTGCAGGTAAACATCAACAAAAGAGAGAGGTAATCTCAAAAAGAATCTGCTATGGACTGAATTATGTTCCCCTAAAAATCATATGTTAAAGCTCTAATCCACAAAGAGACTATATTTGGAGATATAACTTTTAGGAGTTAATTAAGCTTCAATAAGGTCATAAGGTTGGGGTTCTAATCCTTGTAGGATTGGGGGCCTTATAAGAGGAAAGATCTCTCTCTCTCCACATGCATGTACCTAGGAAAGGCCATGTGAGCACACAGTGAGAAAGTGGCCACAAGCCAGGAAAAGAGCCATCTCCAGAACCCCAGAGTGATGACACACTGACCTTGGACTTCCAGCCTCCTTCAGACTCTGGTAGAATAAATTTCTGTTGTTTAAATCATTCAATCAATGATCACCAATACTTTATTAGGCAGCCGAAGCTGACTATTAAAATGGAAGCCTAGTATTTAAATTATTCACTTATGTCTGAATCATTTTATGTCATAAAAACTACAAAGTCCAAAACGTCGTATACTTAATTAAGAGTGCTAGTTTTATTATTGGGCACAGGACAGAAATGTACAGCATGAATTCCTACATCACTTTGTAACAAGAGATTTTCATAAGATTATCAATACCAGAGTCTAGGAATATAAGAAGAGATACTTTCACACCAGTCTCTCTTTCTTTACTTTCACATATCTAAAAAATGAAAATGGCATATATTTTATATTAAGTATTCTCAATTATATAACACTTTTTATTGAAGAGGACACAGTGAATATATATATTTGAAGATCAATGCTAATAGTTTGTTTTCCTATTCATTCTAAAATATACATAAAGATCACAATGGATAAAAACAAGGAACAGTTTAAAAAATTATTAAAAAGTTATTAACAGTGCTATTTTTAAGATAGAATCTTACCATTCTTATCCATAAAGAAAACATGCTGTGTGTTCTTTTTTTTTTTTTTTTTTTTTAAATTTCAATAGCTTTAGAGATGCAAGTGGTTTTGGGTTACTTGGATGAATTGTATCATGGTGAAATCTGGCAATTCAGTGCACTCACCAGCCAAGTAGTATGCATTGTACCCAAAGGGTAGTGTTTTTTTTCCTTTTTGCTGATTTTTTTTTTTTTAAATTTTCACCCACCCCTGCCCTGGTTAAGTCTCCAATGTCCATTATATTACTCTGTATGCTTTCCATGGTCATAGCTTAACTCCCACTTACAAGAAAGTATATAGCATTTGGCTTTCCATTCCTGAGTTATTTAGAATAATGGCCTCCAGTTACCTCTAAGTTCCTGCAAAATACATTATTTCATTCTTTTTTATTGCTGAGTAGTATTCCATGATATGTATATCAAATTAGTGGATAAAGAAAATGTCTATTCATGTACTTTGATTTTTTCTTTTTCTTGCTGATTTATTTGAGTTCCTTGTAGATTCTGGATATTAGTCCTTTGTTAGATGGATAATTTGCAAATATTTTCTCTCATTCTGTATGTTGTTCATTTATTCCAATGACTATTTCTTTTGCTATGCAGAAGCTTTTTAGTTTAATTGATCGCATTTATTTATTTTTGTTTATTTTGCATTTACATAAATTTTTTGCCTAGGTCAACATCCAGCAAAGTTTTTCCTAGGTTTCCTTGCAGGATTTTTATGGTTTCATGTCTTATATTTAAGTCTTTAATTCATCTTGAGTTAATTTATATACACAGTGAGAGGCATTCAGTTTCTTTCTTTTACATGTGGCTATCCAATTTTCACAGCACCTTTTATTGCATAGGGTGTCCTTTCTCCAGTTTATGTGTCTGTGTGCTTTGTCAAAGATAAATTGATTATAAATACTCGGCTTTATTTCTGGGAACTCTATTCTTTTCCATTAGTCTATGTATCTACTTTTATACCACTATCATGTTGTCTTGGTTACTATAGCCTTCTAGTATACTTTGAAGTTGGGAAATGTGATGCCTCCAGATTTGTTCTTTTTACCTAGGATTGTTTTGGCTATTCAGTGGCTATTATTCTGTTTTGGTTCCATATGAATTTTAGGATTGTTTTGCTAATTCTGTGAGAAATGATGTATTTTGATTGAAGTTGTGTTGTATCTTTATACTGCTTTGAGCCATATAGATAGTCTCATGATATTGATTCTTCCATTCCATGAGTATGGAATTATTTCCATTTGTTTGTGTCATCTATGATTTGTTTCAGCAGTGTTTTGTAGTTCTTCTTGTAGAAATCCTTCATCTCCTTGGATAAGTACACTCCTATATATTTTATTTTATTTTAGAGAGCTACTGTAAAAGGTATTAAGTTCTTAGTTTGGTCATTGTTTGTGTATAGCAGTGCTACTGATTTGTATACATTGATTGTTTACACTGAGACTTTACTGAGTTCAATTATCAGATCTTTTTGAGAGGTCTTTATAATTTTCTCTGTATCCGATTATGAAGAGGCAAATGAGTAGTTTGACTTCTTCTAGTCCAATCTGGATGCCCTTTCTTTCGATTTATTGCTCTTGCCAGAAGTTTCAGAATTGTTTTAGAGAAGAAGTGGTGAAAGTGGGCATCCTAGACTTGCTCCAGTTCTTACCGGGGATGCTTTCAACATTTTCCTATTGAGTATGATGTTGGCTGTGGGTTTGTCATACACAGCTTTTATTATTTTGAGGTAAGTTATTTCTATGTCTAGCTTGTTGAGGATTTTTATCATAAATGATGCTGGATTTTATTAAATGCTTTTTCTGAATTATTGAGATGATGATAAGGTTTTTCATTTTTAATTCTGTTTATGTGATGAATCATATTTATTGTCTTACATATGGTGAATCATCTCTGCATCCCTGGCAAGAAACCCACTTGATCATGGTGAATTATTATTTTATGTGCTGTTATATTTGATTTGCTAGTATTTTGTTGAATAGTTTTACACCTATATTTATTGGGGATAATTGTCTGTAGTTTTTTATTGTCACATCCTCTATTGGATTTGATGTCAGGGTGGTAGTGACTTTGTAGGAAGAGTTAGGAAGGATTCCCTGTTTCTTAATATTTCAGAATAGCTTCAATAGCATTAGAACCAGTTCTTTGAATGTTCAGTAAAATTTGGCTGTGAATCCATCTGGCTCTGGGCTTTGTTGCTGTTGTTGGCAGTTTTTTTAAAAATTACTGATTCAATCTTTCTACTTATTGGTCTTTTCAGGATTTCTCTTTCTTCCTGATTCAAGCTAGCAGTGTTGCATATTTCCAAAAATTCATGCATTTCTTCTAGAATTTCTAATTTGTGTGCATAGATATGTTCATAGTAATCTTAAATGGTATTTTTCATTTCTATGGTGTAAATTGTAACATCTCCGTTTTTATTTCTAAATGAGTTTATGTAAATCTTCTTTTCTTGGTTACTTTAGCTAGTTGTCTATCAACTTTGTTTATCTTTTGAAAGAACCAACTCTTTATATCGTTGATCTTTCAGTTTTTGTTTTGGTTTCAATTTTATTTAGTTGTCCTCTAATCCTTTTCATTTCTTCTTCAAGAATTGGGTTTCATTTGTTCTAGCCTTTCTAGTTTCTTGAGGTGTGTGTGATGTTAGGTTGTCATTTTGTGATCTTTCGGACTTTTTGATGTAGGCATTTAGAACTATAAACTACCTTTTAGAATTACTTTTGCTGTATCCCAGAGATTTTGGTAACTTGTGTCACTGTTACCATTTAAAAAAATGTTTTAATTTCCATATTAATTTCATTGTTAACTCTAAAGTCATTCAGAAGTCGATTGTTTACTTTCCATGGATTTGTATAGTCTTGAGGGTTCTTTTTGGAATTTATTTTTAGTTTTATTCTGTGGTTTGAGAAGATATTTGATATAATTTCAATTTAAAAAAAATTATTAAGACATGTTTTGTGGCCTCTCATATGGTCTATCTTGGAGACTGGTTTATCTGCTGATGAGAAGAATGTATCTTCTACAGTTCTTCAGTAGAATGTTCTGTAAATATTCGTTAGGTCTATTTGTTCTAGAGGGCATTTAAATTCAGTATTTTCTTGTTGACTTTCTGCCTCAATGATCTGTCTAGTGTTGTCAGTAGAGTGTTAAATTCCCTCACGTTCTGTGTTGCTGTCTATCTCTATTCTTAGGTTTAGTGGTAATTGCTTTATAAATCTGGGAGCTACAGAATTAGGTGGATATGTATATAGGATTGTTATATATTCTTGTTCACTTTATGTTTTTATCATTATATGACTTTCTTTGTCTTTTTTTAAAAAAACTGTTGTTCCTTTAAAGTCTGTTGTATCCAATATAAGAATAGATACTTCTTTCTATTTGCATGAAATATCTTTTTCTGCCCATTAATCTTAAGTCTATAAGAATATTTACATTAGGTTTATCTCCTGAAGAAAGAATATATCTGGTTCGTAATTTTTTTATCCATTCTTTCAATCTGTATCTTTTAAGTGGATTATATAGACCATTTATATTCAATGCTAATATTGAGATTTGAGGTAGTCTTCCAGTCATTGTTTGTTACCTAGTGACTTTGTTTTCTGTATTGTGTTATTGTTTTATAAGCCCTGTGAATTTTTATGCTTTCAGGCATTTCTATTCTGGTGTGTACTGAACTTTAGTTTCCAGATTTAGAGCTCCTTTTCACATTTCTTATAAGGTTGGTCTAGTATTGACAAATTGCCTAAGCATTTGCATGCCAGATAAAGACTTTAATTCTCTTTCATTTATGAAATTTAGTTTTGTTGTATAAGTAATTCTTGACTGACAGTTTTTCTGTTTAAGGAGACTGAAGACTGGACTTCAATCACTTCTGGATTTAAGTATTTTGCTGAGAAGTTTGCTGTTAGTCTAATAGGTGTTTCTTTATAAGTTACTAGATGCCTTTGTATCATTGCTTTTTTAATTGTCTCCTTCACTGTTGACCTTAGATAGCTTGATAACTATGTATATCTTGATAATGTCCTTTTTACAATGAGTCTCCAAAGAGTCTCTTTAAGCTTCTCATATTCGAATGTCTTAATCTCTAGCAAGGCCAGAGAAATTCCCCTTAATTATTCTCTCAAATAGGTTTTCCAAACGTTTTGCGCTTTTTTTTTTTTTTTTTTTTTTTTTTTTTTGGTAAGTTTTCCTTTCTTTGAAGAAAACCTATAATGCTTAGGTTAGCCATTTTACATAATTCCTTAATTCTTCTTGACTTCATTTGTTTATTTTAATCCTTTCTTCTTTTTTGTCTTACTGGGTTAGTTTGAAAGCCTTGTCTTCAACCTCTAAAATTATTTCTTCTACTTGGTCTAGCTTGTTGTTAAAACCTTCCACTGCATTTTGTAATTTCCTAAATGCATCTCTCATGTCCATAAGTTTGGTTTGTTTTTTTTATTAAAATGTTTATCTCTTTAGAAGATTTTTTATTTATATCCTAAGTTTTAAAAAAAAATTTATGTTGGTTTTCACCTTTCTCTTCTTGTATGTTCTTGACATAACTAGGACATACAAGAAAAAGGTTGATTGTGAAATCAACCTTTTGAATTCTTTGATATTTTGAAGATTTCATCTTGGATGGGATCCACTGCTGGAGAATTATTGTGATATGTTGGGGGTGTTGTAGAACTGTGTTTTTTTGTATTGCCAGAATTGTTTTTCTGGTTCTTTCTCATTTGAGTGGAGTATTTGGTATGTTTTGTCTGTGCCCACACCAAAATCTCATCACAAATTATAGTTTCCAAAATCCCCACTTGTTGTGAGAGGGACTCCATGTGAGATAATGGAATCATGCGGGTGGGTCCCTCATGCAACTCTTCTCCTGTTAGTGAGTTCTCAGGATATCTGATAATTTTATAAGGGGCTTTCCCCATTTTTATTTGGCACTTCTTCCTCCTGACATTATGCGAAGAAGAATGTGTTTGCTACCCCTTCCACCATGATTGCAAGTTTCCCGAGGCCTCCACAGCCTTGCTAAATGGTGAGTCAATTAAGCTTCTTTTTATTTTTTTTTAAGTAAATTATCGAGTCTCACAGGTATGTTATTTATTAGTAGTGTGAGAAGAAAGTAATATACTATTTCTTATAATTATTTATTCATTCATTTATTCATTCATTAGTTCTTTAGTGGTGATTTCTGAGATTTTGGTATACCCATCATATTTTTTATTCAGTTGGGTTTTAATTTTTTCCCATGAGCTTGTGACTTTAATGTTTATAGGTTTTTTTAATCAGCCAGCTTCACCTCTAGTTTCTTTCAGTGGCAGTGACTCTATATGAGTTCCTTGGTTATAGAGAATCTTTGTATAAAGACTTTCTCATATGCTGGTTGTAGTATTGATGTGCTGGGTATGTGAGCAGGTTCACTGTCTTCTCTGGGGAATTTTTCCTCTAGTTCCCTCTGTGGGATGCTGCCCACTGCTTCTTTCAAAGGGTCTTTCTTATTTTCCTGTTACATTCCTGTATTATTTCTTGGAAAAACATTCACAATATTAATTTCTACACAAGATTTCATCTTTTCAAGTAGAAGAAGTATGCTAACAATGCCTCCAATCTGCCTTCTTGGAAAAAAAAAAAAAGCTTGGTTTGTGTTTCTGATGACATTTTTGAATAATATTTTTAACCAAATATTAAAATATATATATTATGGATGATTTACAGTATCCCATTAAAGAATCAAGGAACTCATTCCCACAGCTTTCTGGAAAGTACATGCTTACATCATACACATAATCTTTTGCTGGGAATTGCCCTTGGCCAAAAAGAAGTGCCTCACTTGAGGTCTTACCCTTTCTCAAGGAGCAGTTCATATAATATGACTGATTGATGATGAGTACAAAGGCTTGCTCCCCTGCTTTAACTGAGGACATCTCTGAAGGGGTATTTTAGTTCCCGATGACCCCAGTGTTGAAATCTCCATATACTCAATTATTCTTCCTTCATTTCCTTATACATGCGGTTCCCCAGAGAAAAACCTAATAAATCTTTAAGTGTTAATTTTCAAATTTCTTATTAAAGAACATTTTTATATAAAAAGACACTTAGGCTAACATATGACACTTACTAAAAATTTGTGAAAAGGGTCACCTAGGAATAAGGATGTTTGCAATTACTTAAAATAACCTAATACAATGATTAAACATCTGTGGGTAATGCTACAATGCAGTACCTACCTCCCTTTACAGGATTGAAGGAAACACTCTTCACACTGCTGGGAATGTTGCCATAGTTTTGAGCCCTCCTTGGGAATTGTCTTAGATAAAGAAAACTGTCTCACCCAAGGCCTTGCCATATTCTGTGGGCAGTGTGCATCCCATGACAAATTAAGGTCAAGTTAAAAGGTTTAGCTCCTTGCCCCATCTCAGATCAATTTTGAAAGGCCATCCAGCTCTACAGTTACTGTTGGGTTTGGCTGAGGGGTGAGAGTGCTCGCTTAGGGTAAGGCTAATTCTCAGAAATGGATTGTGCTTTATATTGTTCACATCCAACACTCTCTGCTCAGTCTTCTTTTTCTTCTCTTCAACAGGTGTTGTTGGGTATAGATCCCAAGAGCACTCTCTAATAAATATTTTTAATGCTAACATTTACCCAGAGTTTTCTTTCCAGGGAATCTAATTGGTGATATATGATATTATGTATTCATATAATTAATATACATACATACAAATATATAAATGTCAGTGTGTGTATACATATTTTATCAGAGATTTCAAATATCATTACACATTTAATAGCTTATGTTTTCAAGGTCATCTTATTTTTTTTTTCTTTTCTTCACATCATCAGCTTTATATTTTACAGAATCCCAGATGGTATTTTGTATTTTATTTTTTTAGAGTTGACCTGTAATCAACTATTTTTCCCTGTTTTTCACTCTATAATTCACTTGGTTTTCAGATAAACCCAATGCATTCCTGCAGGAAGCTCTCTTGTGGAATCAATTATAATTCTGTACTCAGTCTTGCTATCTTAAGAATGGGTGATTCAATAGCCCTTTCTCCTACAATAATTATGGTCTCTCAGTATCAACAATGTGGATTTGGTGAAATCTCATCATTATCCTATTTGATCATGAGGTAAATAAACATTGCCAATTTTTATAATGGTAATGATCATGCAAGCAAATAATATATCTTCAGTTCATAAAGCTTTTAGCACTTGTTAGCTTGATAGTAGTAATTGAAGAAAAATATGTTAAGTGGTGTGTTTGGCTTTTGTCATGTTTTCGGTAACTGCACTATCAAAGTACTAGCAGTTTTATATGATGAATGACTTTCGTAACATATTTGTCAACTCCCTAACCAGCAAATTTTGGGAAATTTTGTCGAGAACACATAAAAATAATATAACTCATATATCATTTGGCAGGTACAGTGCAGTGTTACACAGATACCTAAGCCTGTAATGGATAAGGGTAAGATGCAACCTGGTTCAAAATGCAGTTATCAGAGCTATCAGATTATAGTTGGGGTACTTGGGACAGCTGTAATAGAGATTCTGATAAATAGAGTTTTGATGTATAGACATGCAGCATACAGTATGATGCTCTTGGTCTAGTAGAATGCACAGAAATGGTCTCTTGGGATGGACAAGTTTCTAACTTCAGCACCAGTTAGGGAAATTAGAGTAGGCTTAGGTGGAAGGAATACAGAAAACATAGCAAATCCATAACAAGCTAGTTTGTTTGTTTGTATAATTCATAATTAGAAGTCTATAATTATAAATACAGAAGTCAATAAGCCACAAAGTGAAGAAATGGTGGAAGAATATTGCCACTCTCACATAATGGAGCAAAGAAGAGTTAAAACTAACTAAATGGTCAAAGTGATGCTTCTGAATTTATAACTGTCTTCACTAAGAGAATGCTATTCTTAGGAAGAAAATACTATTGTTACTTTTGTAATTTGGTCATAATATATAATATTTTCTTCTAGAATTGTGTTGTGAAGGCAAAAATGTAAGAAAATAATTATAAAATGGAAGAGAGAAAGGGAAATGTATAGGACTCTTTTTTATGGGGAGGCAAACACTTGTGTAAACACATAAAAATGGGTGAATGTTAATTGGGCTATATTAACAATGAGGAAGTTATATGTGGAAATTTATTTTATGGGATAAGAGAATGATATCATTTTAGAATTAAATAAATTAAGGTCATGTGCTCAAAATAAAGAATGTCATATTTACATTATTATAACCAAACAATTGAGGAGGATATAAGAACACAAAAAGAGATTAGCCATATAGAATTTACCTTGCAAAGTCCTGGAAAATGGGGTCCCCACTTTGTAATGATCATGTTATAATGAGAAGCATCACATGCAAATGAGGTAATCAGAAACTAGATGCTAAGCCATAGCTGGTCCAGCTAAATCTACTCTGAAGGAAGGAGTGAAATAGAATCTGACATTATAAGACAGTTAAAGTGTAAATAAAAAAGGAGAGAACTTGTGTACCACATAGAAGGATTAAATTTAGTTTGCAAATTTGAGAGTGGTTTTGGACACTCTAACATTTGAGTTTCCCCAATGAATTTGGTCAAGTCAATCCGGTTAAACATTCAAGAAGTCTTGTGTGCTTTGCTTCTTGACACAATATCAGGAAGGACGTTACACAGACCTGGGATCAGGAAAATGCAGATGCTTCATCTCCTGAAGACTTGCCTGAGTTAACTTAGGCAATCAGTGAGTTAACTTAGACAATCAGTGCTGAGACTCTCTCACTGTCCTTGACATGCACCCAGGAGAGCCACAGTGAAAGTACAACAGTGAGCAAACAAAGATTTTAAACTAACTCTCTCCCAGGGCAGATGCAGATTGCTGGGCATAATTCTCTTACAAAAACTGCCTTCAAGAATTTTGTTCAGGCAAACCTCAGATTTTTTTTTCCAGAATTCTGGACTTTTATGCTGTTGCATTTTTTTCTTTTCTAAAAGCATGTTGACAAACAGTATTGTTTTATTTTTAATTATAGGAAGTTGTATAATTTTGCAATAAATGTTTTTTTTTCATCTTTATGTGTTATTTCTTATACAACATACTGAATCATATATTACAGTCATTTCTCTAAATATTTTTATTTTTACAGGTGGGATATAAGATCCCTGAAGGCAGAAACTAGTATAATATCCAGCACTTTGTATTTCAAATTATATGTATACAATAAATGTGCATTTTGAGAATACATTTGAAATATCACCAACAAGATAACAAAGAATAAGATGTGGCTACTATAGCCTGTAAGAAACAAACCATTTAACTCTTGACAATTCGTGACATTTGTAGGCCAACTCCTGAGGGCCGTATTGGTCATAATGTCATAATGTCAAGTTGAATATACTATTAATATACCTCACTGAATAAGTCTGAATGTTAAGATTTTTATCATCAGTGTGACAGGCCCATAACTTAAAAACTGCAAACCCAGTTGTGTTATTAAAGAATTTGTCTTAGGGAAATAAAAAAACCACAAACAATTGGTTTATGATGACGTATTTTATGGTTAAAAGTGAAAAACATGAAGTCTAGCCCTATAGTAAAAATGGAACATTAGAACATTATTTCAAAGACAGTTCAAATAGAATTGGTTATGAAGCACTCAAAAATTTTATCAAGCTCACTGACAAAGGCAGTGAATGATTTTATAAGGCTTTGCTTTTAAAATAGACTGCAATTTATTTAACACTGTAGTTTATTATTTCAAATATCAGAACATACATGTTCAGTTGCTTCTGGTGTGATTAATGCAGGTAAGTGCTAAAAATATGTTGAATAATGACTTAAAAATAAACTACTAATCTTCATGAAATTTGGTTCATGACAGTTATTCAATATGTCCTACCTAATGTGCACAACAGAATCAGCATTAGCATATTTGTCTTATGAACTTATACCTAAAGAAGACTCCAGGATGTCTTCAAATGAGATAAAATGCATGATATGTATGACATAATTTTAAAACACTCCATATAAATGATTTCAAAATTTAAAATATATCTTTTTTTTAAATTTTAAATTTTAAAGTTTTGGTGTGATTTCATAACTAGTATGATTTTTATCAGTGCATTTTTTTTTACTAAGTTAAAATCATGGTATATAATTACCATTTGAATTTTGCTTCTTCACTTAACATATACTTACTATTTTCCCACTTATTACTTTCAGTAAATAGCATTTAATTTAAAATCCTAAAATCAAGATTATTTAACCATTTCACTATAGTGGAGGTCAGAGTGGTTTCAATTTTTGTGCATTTCTACAACTACTTTAATATCAGGATAAATTTCTCATTGCATAACTTCCCTATACTTAGAAAATTATATTTCCCATGATAAATATATAATTAATTCCTACATTTTGTCAAAAATATTAAATCTGTAAGATTCCTGATGCATTTATATTTATGGCTGTATTTGTAATTATCTTTTGAAATACCTAAATTTCTTTCAGATCTCATATTATTCAAGTCTTCCAGGGCTAATCCTGTTTTCACACTAGAATACTTCATGATTCAGCCAGAGCTGTCACTTTTGTTTTCTGCTTACACCATTTACTCTAAGAACAGGGATCGCTGCTTACTATTTTATTTCATGCACTTTTGAGATTGGCACATAATAGGTACTCACTAAATATTTATAAAATGAATGAACAAATGCCATGTGATATTATTGTTGAACCTCTATGCATGCCCATTGATGTGGTAATACCCTTGCTGGTCCAGTATCTTGCCAATGATGCAATGATGCCTTGTTCCAGGCTCCTACCTCTTTTAGATGACCTTTTACTTCTTAGACCATGGTTGCCCAAAGTATGGCATTGTGGCCTCAAGAATGGTTCCTATCAGGCTTCCAGTCTCTCTTATGCATGGTATTACAATCATTCAACCTTTACCAACCCTTAGGACCTTTGATTTAAACTTGGGCACAGCTCAGACTTTCCATTCCCTCCTGATGCTTTCCACTTAGGGATCTTGAAGAACTTTCTTGCCAAGGGATTGAGAGCCTCCTGGTCTTCCTATGAATTATTTTCCTAAACTTCAGCTTTCACAAAGGAAAATGCAATATCACTGTCCTTCACTCTTGCAGTTTCAGGACTTTAATGCAAATTAAACTTTTCTCCCAGTTCTATGTGCCACAGGTGAAGATGTATTTTACCAAAACCTGGAAACGTATCTGTGAATGATTATTAGACCCGTATCTTTGGAAGTGAGTAATATATTTCTCAAACTACAACAATGCCTCAAATGATTTTTATTAGTTTCAAATAACAGGCAATTTTTAACCTCATAATTTTGTGGGTCAGGAATTTGGGCAGGGATAATCCAGTGATTCTCCTACTTTACCTGATAATTACTGCAGTCACTTTGTGGCATTTAGATGATGGCTAGTCTTGTCCAGAGCGTCCGAGATTTACTCACATATGTAGCATTTTGGCAAGGACAATTGGAAGATTGGCCTCAGCTGGGCCTGGTTCCTCTCTACAGAGACTTAGAGTCCTCTCCCATGGTCTCTCTAACAGGTAATTTCACTAGTTCTAGAAGTGAATTATTTTAGTTCAGGGCTTTCATAGTAGTGCTCAAGAGAAAGCATGCAGGGGCTGGGTTGGAAATTTCTTTCAGTAACCCAAATAACTAATATTTCCTCAAACTAGAGACATTCCAGTTTGCTGCTTCTTTTTGGAATGTTTCACTTTGCCCCTTTCACTTATAAATATGCTTAAGAGCTCACCTTAAACACGTCACTTGTTAATTCAAATATTTCCTGTCAGGTGTTCTTAAAATGTTTCCTGTACTTCTGCTTAGAAACACATATCAAATTTTAACTTGTATATCTCCTTGTGTAACATTTACTCTTCTGTCCCTTAAAGATTTTAACATCTGTGAATACATGATGTATGTGTATTTTTCAACACTACGTACATAATAATTCTAGACCAGCATCTGACCCTTCTGTGCACTCAGTAATTGATTGTTAGAAGGGTAAGTAAATGAAAAAGAGCACTAATTACAATATTTTAAAATATATTTATTATAGAACTTTTCCCATTTTTTTACTTATTACTACATAGTCCAATAAAACATTTTTGTTTTGATATATGCCTTTGATTTTAAACTTGAATGTCCCTACTCTTCAGATATTTTATAAATATTTCATTTCCATCTGATTTTGATTTTGAATTTTATAGAAAATCACTAAATTTATATTAAATTATTTTAAGAAATTAATTCCATAACTTCTCTCATCTGTGATGCTACTGGTTCTTGAATTACTGTCTGTGCTAGAGTCTCACTCACTGATACCTTTAAGTAGAATCAGCTTTACATTGTGGGGAGTTTGGCATTTGTTCATAACTATCTAAAAAAAAATTTCTCAGTTATATGCTGTAATTTTCTCTATAATTTTAGTGGAGGTTTGCCACCTTATTCCTTCACTCCCCAGGACTCTGAAAAAACATAGTTTTCAATGTTGTCATGAGTTTTCTGTTTCTTCTGCTTGTTTATGCTGTCCTATGCCCAATAAAAATTTGGCAGAGAATAATGGATGCTTTTATTTGAACTTGGGGATTTAACAAATTATTATTTATAATAATGAAATGTAAAGCTACTCTGAACTTAGTTGAGCTTTTGCTCAAGCTTTCCTTTGAAGTTTTGGTTCAACCAAGGTGTTATTTATTTTCTTCACTATTTTTATGTGTTCCTCTTACTGGAACTGTATTCTCTCTAGTCCTAGCGGTACTATAAGATATAACAACATTTTCATTCCTTAGCTTTCCCCAGCAAGGATCAGAATAGTTTAGCATAGTTGATAATGCTTCAACCCTCTCCTCTGAAGAATATGCCAGTATGCATCTTTAATTACATGTAGTTGCTAGGTGATGAAAGTATGGTATAAAAATATTAGAAAGTAATTTCATGCCACAAACCATTAAACATGTAACCTAGGGCCTACTATATGTCATGGTCAATGATAGACAGTCTTTTTTTGTCATTTAAAATTGTAGCATTTTTACTGACAGACATAAAACAAAATTCAGGATTGGATAAGTTAAATACTTTTTTAAAGACCAATAAATTCCCAGGCCAGAATTTGAGTGCAAATCTGTTTGATTCCAAGTTTTAATTTCATTCACTTAGCCATATACAAGTCAAGTCACCTACTGTATATACATTGTGTACACAAAATAATAAATTAAATTCCTGAACTTACAAGGTAAATTGAGAACACTTTTTGTATGCTATGTAAAGTTTTGCCAAAATTAGAAAAGATTGTGAACATCATGCACTAATAATGGATTGCATACTAGCACATATGAAACTAACGTTACTGTCATGTTATTCCACATAAATAGGCTTTAAATAAATATATACACATCAGTAGAGGAACACTGTGTGACTATATCTGCTCAGTGATCAAATTGGTAATGTATAATAATGTAAAATAAATTCCTGAACTTACAAGGTAAATTGAGTGCATTTTTTGTACATTATACAAAGTTTTGCCAGAATTAGAAGATTATGAACATCATGCACTTATAATGGTTTGCATGCTATTAAATATGAAACTAACATTACTGTCATGTTATTCTGCATAAATAGGCTTTAAATAAATATATACACATCAGGAGAAGAATACTGTATGACTGTGTCTGCTCAGTGACAAAACTGGAAATGTATATCCTGTACTGTTATAGTATCTTACATGCAGTATGTAATTAACAAATATGCTGGGTAAAACTCTCATCTAGTTGGTCAATAATAGCGGTTAAAAATATATGTATGAAGACCTACTAACAGATTAGAAGGGAAGGAATACATCATTCAATAAATCACATTGAAATGATTGCTATGGAATTTGTCAAGAAAAATTAATAAGCCTTTTACTTCATACCTTACATTAAACACATTTCAAGTATGCTAAATGTTTCATTATTTATAAATACAGAAGAAAACAAAAATAAATATTTATTAAATCTGGGTGGGGATGGTAGAAAACAAATATTCTAAGTTCAGATATAATGAGGAAAAACACAAATAAAAGATATATTTAAGTACAGTGCAACAGAAAATATCCATGTGTTTAATACATAATAAAATTATTAATAAAATTAATTTCCAAATATGTAAGTGAACAAGTAATAATAAATCATACAAATTAGTAACATCAAAGTTCTAAAATACAAATAGTGAAGATATCACTAAAGTCACCCTAACTACAAACAACTAACTTGAAATATAATCTTTCAATAACTAATGTATGTATGTATGTACATATACATGTATGTATGTAAAGAAATACCAATTAAGCCATAAATGAATAAGGCATGCATTTTTTCTTTACAATTTAGGAAAAATTGAAGAACACTTTATATTGATATAAAAGAGGTAAAATATGTATTTTCTTATTTTGCTAGTAGAAGTGCAGTTTGAATAACCTATTTTTAAAATAATTTAGCCATATTTAAGGGCCTTAAGCAATTTTACTTCCTGAGTGCTAATATAAGGAAATTTTCCTTTGTAGGGGCAGAGAAAATCTTAGACAGAAATATGCTTTCAGTGTGTGGCATTATTCAAAACAATAAAAATTTGAGAATGACTTTAATATCTAATAATTAGGAGCACATGTAAACTATTGAACATCCATCAGTACTCTCCAATTCTTAAAATGTTTGGAAGCCTAGCAGTATCATTTAAATTTTCATATAATTTCTCATTATAATTAGAGATAATCTAGTTCGATGAAAAGTAACATTGGTATACTTTGGTCTAGTGTTTTTCTTACTCAAATAAAATTCAGAGAAAAATTAAAGAAATTATATTTTAATTGTTTAAATGTTGATATATTAATTTCCCTAGTTTCTGCCTGCTTGTGGATGTAAATTATTTATATTAGCATAACTCAAAATATCTTAGATCATACTGCTACCTGCAAAATGTAGAAACTGTTTCCATTGCCCACGCTACCACCCATCCCATTGCCTATCAAGCTTTCAAGAACTTTGTGGAGTAATCTGATTCCTACATATGCTCATGTTTAAACTTACTTCAGTTAGGGCTACTGTTTCTCTGCTGAGGCCATTTTCTATTTTCATGGGTTGATACCTGTGTATGCTGTTCCACAGTGTATGTACTTGGTTGACCAAGCCTAACCATCTCCAGTGGGGTCATTATAGTTTTACCATTAGTTTAGATCTTTGTTTTTCTTTCTAGGTCCACTCCTTTTCCATTAAACGTTGCAGCTTCTCTTACTCTTTTGTAAGTCCTCAAAGATGTCCTGATTAGGCCTGCTGATTTCTTTTCTTCAGGGCATTCACGTCTACTTGGATACCGCTGATGCTTTGTCAGACAGTTTATTTTTTTTCACTAAATAGCTGTAACTTTATTGCCAAGTTCAGGGAAACTTTCACTGCTCTTTCAGGAATATCCATTTGTGTCCTATGCATCTGCTTCTGCCTATCCCTTGGTCCGTCCACCAAAGCCCTGGTGGTTCCAATGTAGTGTGACAACTATATCAAAGGGAGTATAACAAGGAAAAGAAGGTAAAAAAGAAAGCTTTAATCCCCTTAGAGTCACATCCTACTAGAGGGTCCCAAAGAAGTGCTGCTTGTGATCCAAGATTATACAAAAATCTTCTTTCTGGGTTTTTTTTTCCTTATAGCCATTTTCATTTCAAAGATCTAAATTCAAGTGACAGTCACCCTGCTGTATTCATAATCGCTAGACTTTTTTGATGACTAAAATATTTTTACTGGATTGAAAATGCTCACATTCTGCCTTTATGACTTCCATGTCTTCGCAGGAATTCAGGTGTCCACTTCCAGTTCTTCTCACTACTACCAAGCAAATTTCTTGAACAGAATCTACAGGATAACCTTTTATGCATATCTCATGCATGCACAATTGCAGCAATAACTTCTATGTGTTGTCAGTATATTTGCTAAGATCATTGCTTATTTTTAGATTTTGCAGCCAGGATTCAAGTGAAGAATTTGAGAATCAGACAAATGGTTCTTAGAACACAGTTGGGAAATGCTCACCTTCACCTCTTCTTGTAGCTCTTACCTATTATCTCAGGTCTCAGCAAAGCCTTGGCTTTAATACAAAGTTACATATGCTGAGTGTTTAATTGTCAACAAAACCACAATTCTAAGAATTAGTCAAATCATCAGTATTTAACACTTTAAGATAATAACTAGTGTGATGTGTTTTATTGTTGCTTGTGTTTTAGCAGAATAAATTATATTAATAGGGTTGGTTCTACATGGTATCTAAATAACTAATATGTTTTCCCTGACACTTTCATATTTGTCCCCTGAAGTATATTATTAAATACACATGCTTATTTATGAAGAGATTCTAATATTTGATCTTTCACAAAAGTGTTGCTTTTGAGAAAGAAATATATACTAGAAAATTTCTTGAAAAAATTAGATTTCTTCATGTCCTTTGCAGCAACTTGGAGGCAGCTGGAGGCCATTATCCTAAGTGACTTAATGCAGAAACAGAAAACCAAATACTGCGTGTTCTCACTTGTAAGTGTGATGGAGTTTGGACTTGTGTCCCCATCTAAATCTCATGTTGAATTGTAATCCCTGCTGTTGGAGGTAGGGCCTGGTGGGAGGTAATTGGGTCATGGGGGTGGATCTTTCATAAATGGTTTAGCACCATCCCGTTGGTACTGTTCTTGTGATAGTGAGTGAGATCTGGTTGTTTAAAGCATATAGCACTTCCCCCCACTTTGCTGGTTTTCATGATGTGAACTGCCTGCTCCCTCTTTGCCTTTCACTGTGAGTAAAGGCTACTTGAGGCCTCCCCAGAAGCAGATACTATCATGCTTCCTGTACAGCTTTCAAAACCAAAACCATAAGCCAAATAAACCTATTTTCTTATAAATTACCTAGTTTAAGGTATTTTGTATAAGCAATGATAATGGCCTAATACAAAGTGGGAGCTAAATTTTGAGTGTGCAGACATAAAGACAGAAACAATAAATGCTAAGGGCTACAATGCCAAGGAATAAAAAACGGGGTGAGGGCTAACCAAACTTCCTAATGAGTGCTATGTTTATTATCTGTGTGATGGGATCAATAGAAGCCCAAACCTCAGAATCACAGAATATGCCCTTATAACAAACCGGCACATGTACTCCCTGAATCTAAAATAATAATTAGAGTTGAAAAACTTGGATTCTTTATATTATTGTGATATCACTTAGTTCATATTTAGAATAGTTCAGGATATTTTTCCTTGAATATAATTTTTGTACTTCACTTAGATTTGTCTTTAGGGTCCCTTTTATAAATAATATTACCAAAAATGCTAATAATATAAGGAAATGTATCTAATAGTTTTTACCATGTAAAGGTTATTCTAAAAAGTCTTATGGATCAAAGTAATACTGAAGTTTGGCTAAATTTCTGAACATAGATCTAAGATAAATCAAATTTTCAATTATTTCCCCTGGGAACAGGTTTATTGATTTGTCTTTCACATAATGTGATTTAGTTCTCTAAAATAGATGTTTACAGGAACTGTTTCATCCCTAACAATTGTAAAACCAATGACCATAGATTGCCACTTTATCTTCATATATATATATATATATATATGAGATATACATGTGTGTTTGTATATGTGTGTGTAATACATTCAACTTATATGAAATATATATGACTATAATACCACATACATATGTATATATGGAATAAATATTTTTAAATATGTAACTATGTAAGACACACATATATATAGAATGTGTATGTATATTAAATATATAGTCTTCTAAATAAATGCAAGTAAACTAAATTTATACAAAATGTTTAAAGATCCTTAAATTTCTGCCTGTTGGTCTCTTAGCTAATTATTCTCTAGTTTCCTATCTGCATTCCTTAAAATGGTAAGTAAATTTCTGTTGCTATGGTTTAGAATTTTGAATAGAAGACTGACAATTACATGATTCAAAGTAGATGACAGTTTGCCTTTTTGGAGGTAGTATTTATAGTCTAAAATAATAATTATCTGTAAGATTGTCAAGGGGTTACAAAGTTATTACAATTATTAAACACTTTTATTCATCATAGTAATTTGGAATGCAGATCTAAATGGTTAGTCTCTACCTTTGTAGTAGAAATTCATACATTTCTTTTATAATGAGTGAAGTAAAAAAATTGAAAAGAAAAAATCCAAATAATTCAGGCAGTGACAGATATAAAATGAATACCTCAGTATGGATTGTTTGCCATATGGGCCAGGACAGTTGTCTATACTTTATATGATTCTATTTTTTTGGAGTTTTGGTCAGAATATATTATACAATGGCAAAGTTAGGATGATACCACAGATGTCATGAAGACCTGCTTTTGTCTATCAAATAGAAATTGAAATTTACCCTTTAATATGCCTAATATGTGGTGATATAGGAATTTGTAAGCTTCCCATCTGCTGAGTGAAGGCTCTTCCATTTGACTTATTTTAAATGAGCTCTTTTATAATTCATAACAAACACTTATTAGAGCATTCTTGGATTTTATGTAAAAGTCTATGTAAATCACAGAATTTTATATAGATAAATCATATTGAGAGCTTATGTTATCCTATTAGTTTAACCCATTTTTCATTCAATATTTATATTTGCAATGAAGAAATCTTTTATAATCTTGTCTCACAGCAGAATATATATTATCTTGAAAAATTTTCTCCTTCTTATAAATGCCTTTCCTTTTTCTGTTTTTGTTATTTACTTTTATGTATTTATTTTTAAAAATAATTTGTAATTTAAAAGTCTCCTCAAGAGAGGCTGGTACCTGGGAGGACTCTAAGTAAGTGTGGTTTAGTTGGAAAAGTATTTGTTCAGGAGTCAGTAAGTTCCTGATTAAAATCCTAGCTTCCTCCATTACCTTACACAACCTCATGAAGTTTATTTAGCCTCTTTGACTATTACTTTCCCTATTTGTAAAACTATAACCCTTTCCTTATTGAATTTCTGTAATATATAAATGAGATAGCATATGAAAGACCAATGACTCACTAAGCATTAGGGAAAGTGCTCCTGCCATTTCTTACACATATGGATATGTTTTTATTTGAACTGTTTCTTACCATCTGTCTTAGAATAGATGTGGGCTAGAAAAAAGTGGAGATAGTGTCTTTAAGTTTGCCCTTAAACTAGACAAAAAAGTGCCTCATCAACGTAGCTCTAAAAAGGATCATATTGGGCTTTGGTGGCAAAGTGTTATACAAATAAGATTGTGAAAGTGTGGTCTTGAGCTTGTTGTACACATGTCTTTTGGGGACCTTGAAAGAACTGACAGGAATAGACAAGATTATCGTTTTACATGACTTATGAAAACCCACGGTGAAACATTTAATAGAGTCCATATGATACAGCATTTGATTTATAATTTGCTATTTTTTTACCCTGTGTCTCTAAGGTAGGTTGGCCAAATCTCAAACAGCATGGTTGATCAGTGGTTAGTAAAAATGCACCTGGAGTTACTTCCAGTACTTACTCTTACATTCTGTTTCTTTCCAGTGTCAGCTTTTCTAAGGTTGTGTTTATCTCAGTTTATCTAAGGTTGGCTTCCTTAGCTTTGATCTTTGTTGCACACTCTGGGATATAACTTTCATTTATTAATTTAGTCTTGTAAACAAACAAAAGCTGCAGTATGATTAAAAGTCTGATCTCTTTAGTAACTACTGCCAAATCTCTGGGCTGACACCCCATGGTAAATGACCCAGATAGACATGGATGGGTCTCTTCAGTGTGTGATCTAAATTGTTTCATTTTAACACCTATTTTATTCTAAAACAAACAAACAAACAAAAGTACATACATACAGACAGGTATACAAAACAAAAAGAAGTAAGTTTTTGAAACATCAGAAAGTGAACATGTCTTGACTCAGATGACATAGAATATTGCTAGCAGCCTCAAAGTTCTCATTCTGTCATCTCCAATTACTTCCTTATCTACTCCTCCAAAGATAACCAATATCTTGTCTTTTATCAGAATCACTTATCTGATATTCTTTATAGTTTTGTTATAAAGTTATAAATTCTTAAACATGAGAATTAAATTTCCATTTTCAGACTTCATTTTAAAAGAAATCTACAATGTATAAGACTATTTTGCTTTTTACACTAAATACTTGAAGTGGCATTTATTCTTGTTGTATAGAGTTCATTGATTCCTCATTTATTCATTGTATTAATATTTCACAACTTATGTACTCATTCCAGCTTGTTAGACATTTAAGTCACTTGCTAGTATTGACTATTATAAAATTCTCTGTTCTATGTATGCATATTTACATACTGTTGTGTGTGTAATCACATAATTCTTTTTGATATATTCCTAAGTATGCACTTGCTAAATCATATAGTAAGAGCACGTTTACCTTTAGTTGACAATGCCAAAAATGCTTTCCAAAAGATTATATCAACTTATGCACCCACCAGCAATGTATGAGATTTTCCATTACTCTGCATCTTCTTCAACTCTTTTAAATTATTGTGGTGGATATATAAGAACATCTCATTTGTATTTTAATTGGCATTTCCCTGATAGTTAATAACATTGAGCACATATTTACATATTTATTGAACATGTAGATACCCTAGATTGCAAAATGCTTGTTCAAGTATTTTGTTCATACTCTACCGGATTCTTTGTGGGTTTTATTTTTTAAGAGACCGGTTATTGCTCTGTTGCTAAGGCTAGACTTCAGTGATGTAATCCCAGCTCACTGCAGCCTTGAATTCCTGAGCTTACGTGGTCCTTCCACCTCAACCTCCTGTGTAGCTGAGACTACAAGTGCAAACCACCATACATGGCTAATTGAAAAAAAATGTTTTTAAAGATTAGGGTCCAGGCTGGTTTTGAACTCTTGGACTCAAGTGATCCTCCCTTCTCAGCCTCCCATGCAACAGGGATTACAGGCATGACATTGTGCATGGCTCTTTGTCTTGTCTTAATGGTAGGGGACCTTTTAAATATATTTTGGATTTGAGCCCTTTCTCTGTTACACATCTCCTTCCACTATATGGCTTTTGTTTTTACTTTTTTTAAGAGTGGTTTTTAATGAATACAATGTTCTTAATATTAATGTGAGATTGCATACACATATATATTTACATATACACATATCTCTCTATGTTCACTGCAACTGGTACAAATGCTTTTATGTTTAGGAGTAGTTTATAGCTTTCCACTGACTATTCTTTATTTTGTCTTATCGATTGAACCTGAGCAAATGTAAAAGTGGGTATATACTCTTGCACAGATAGTCAAGAGGGCTAAGTTACATATGCCTGATGTGAAATGTATTCTTTGCAATAGTCAGTTGAATAATAATCGTTGAATATTGAGCAAGATATCTCATGAAAATATTTCATTGTTGACTGTTTTAGTTCTTATTGGAAATGTTCAATATTTTCATGTTATTGTGCTAAAGAATGAGAGTTAGTTGAGATCTAACCTTATAGGACTTTTCCTATAGCCGCACATCTGGAAACATCTAGTGTAACTCTCTGATTTTGCTTTACTCATAGGATTATTAGAGCTTTGAGGAGGAGCTATGATATAAGACAGAGTTGCTAAAAGTATGAAAGGCAGTAATGCATTTGCTTTTGCCTTCGGTATTGGTATATTCAACATATCTGTACTGTTCTTGAATATGATAGCTTAGAAAAGAATATGAGTTAAACCCATTCATATTTAGGAAGGGTGTCAGAAATTGAGAAGCTGGCAGACCCGTCTACTCTAAAAATGATCCTAAAGTAAATTGCTTGAAGAAATTGGATAGAAAAGATTCTTGGTGGGGAATTTTTAAAGTTGTCATCAATACGTCCATATTCAAGTGAATGTAAAAGAAGTCCAGACAAAAAAGTTGTGTGACAACAGTACAACTGAGGATTAAGTATCAATCCTTTTAAAAAGGGCTATCTTAAAAATAAATCATGGCTCAAGCTTTAGAGAAACTAAGCTGACCTTGACGGGCAACAGAAAGGAATCACAACATGTAAAATTATTTAGATAAAAAATGTATTGACTTAAGAAATGAGAGTAGCTTTTATATAACATCGGTCATTCCATTAAGAAAAACTCTATTGTTATTTATTTATGCTTCTGGACTAGTGAAATTAAACAGCATCCTCAGATTGCATAGTAGGTTGTTTAAAAATAGAAACTATTCTAAAAATTATGTATGTGAAAATTAAAATTTTCAATCTACTCTACAAAAGGCAGGATAACCAAATGACAGATAGAAAAGAACTCAAAAACTAATTAAAGTGTATCCTCAGATTATAAAATAGATGAATGTTTATTTTAAAAAATACCATTTAAAATATTGGTATCCCAAATCTTTGATTATAAAATATTGGGCTCAGAAAAACATTCTCATGGCTTTGTAAGAATAAATAGCGTAAACTTGAAATTTAAACATATACCAATAAAAATGTCTATTTTATATAATCGATGGATATAATTTATACTTAGCATTTCATTTAAGCACTTTAATACAGAATATCACTGTAAACAAAATATGAATACCTCTGTACCCAGAAAAGAGCAAACAAATGAAAGAGATACTAGTTCATAAGGAACATCTACCCTTTATCAAAGCTGATGCTAAGAATATATACTCTCAAAGACATAAATTGTATTATTTCCTGTATTAATCTTTTAAATGGATGTATTTTCTATACCGTGGAATATGAGAGAATCCTAAGAATAGCTTTAGGTTGTCTTTGGATCCCTGGAATTTTCTGAAAAGTTTTCTATCTGCATCTGAGGATGGTGGGTGTACATGTTTTACTTACCTGAGTATCCTTGGTAAAAGAATATTGGTGAATCAAAGAAGTCATTCACTCCTGGTTGCAAGAAAAAGAGAACTGCAAGAGCAGCTGTAGTTTATATAACATTGCAGACTTTCCATAAGTTACAGAAGCACTCTATATGTGTTACATGAATTTAATGTGTGTTTTAGATTTTGATTGTTTTAGTGAATAATTCACTTAAGAGTATAGGACTGGTCGTCTTTCTGGACTTTACGTGAAATATTAAACTTTTCTCCTCAGGAGAGAAAATGACTCAAATAACTATTTAATTTTTTAGAACCCATTATCATTTCAGATTGATTAGAATAAATTACCCTAAATATGTCACATTATTCAAATGCGCTTTGAAGGTTTGTGTCTTATTTATTTATTTATTTATTTATTTAAGACCGTTTTAGAGCTTATCAATGAATTTTCACTTTGTTTGCATCTCTATATTCACTTCTCCTTTCCTTTGGTTTCTGAGGTCAGTATTTTATTTCCTATTTGATAGAGCCATATATTTTAATGTAATTTCTTTTTAAAAATTATGTTTAGGTGAACAGTGCATGCATGTTCACTTTCCAGTTTCAATAAATGATGTGTACTTGCTCTCCTATACACATTTTTACATAGCTTCTCAGAAATCTTTTAGCTCAGTCAGTCATAATTCCCTTCTTAATAAACGACAGAATTGCTTTTCTCCCACAGATCATTATAGTACATGAGTAGTCTACGATACTGGCAATTTTTATATGTTCTATAAGCTTGAAATGAGTATCGCTAGTTTTCTAGCATAGAATTGTTCAATAGAGCATTCTGCTATGATGGGCACTTTCTATATATGAGCTGTCCAATTCAATAGCCATTGGCTACAGGGGCTACTGAGCATTTGAAATGTGGCTAATGCAATAGTGGGTGGAGCTAATTTTTTAATTAAATTTAGTTAAATTTAAATACCCACATGTGACCAATAAGTACCACTATGAACAGTGTAGCTCTAGAGAGTTATCTGTCTAGAAAATTTTTGGAGAATTTCATGTAGTTATAGGAACATGTTGGCAAACTGTCATTCTTTAAACATAATAGCAATTTCTAAAAATTCCAAATTTTATGAATCTTTATGAAATATTATGCTGATATTTCTTAAGATATCCTGGATTTTTGATTTACTTATATCTATCATGTTGTTATCTAGTTTTCTAATTAAGAGCAATAGAATATCACAAACATTTGCATGCATTTATTATGTTTATGTCCTTAATTATTACATTTTTCTAAATTAATTACTAAAAATAATTCACAAAAAATTCTTCACTGAAGATTTTGTGAAAATAATTCACTGCATTTTACTGCTACTGCATATCACCCATTTTACACAGTGTTTACCAAATATGTGTTCATACTTAATTTTTATTTAAAAATCTTGCTTTAGAAATTGAATGGCTATATTTAAGACAGTTTTTCTTTGTGAAAATATATCTCCAATTTTGTGCAGCATGTATCTCCTGACAGTTGCTGTCTTATTTTACTCACACTCCCACGTTTTAAAAATATGATTTTTTAATTTAATGACTATCTTGGCAGTTCGCAATTTGAATTATAAAAAGTGGAATATTTGTTTCAACATTTGGCCTCTTGGTACAAATAACATGACAAAGATTGCATTTTAAGATAATCTACTCAGTTTTCATTTCAAAACTAATTATTATTTTTAATAATATTAATTGCTTATATTTTACTGTAGTTTCCTTTTCAAAAGTCGCTAAGCACATTATTTTAAATTTTTACTCATTCATCTTAATGTTGACTTGTGAAGTGATCAATATTTATTAGAGCTAAATTGTCTGTACTTGTTTGTGTCCCCTACTCAGTCAAATTCAAGGTACTTCCTTGCTTTGTAGATTTAAATAAATTTGCTTAAGCAAGCTGTCCCTAACTCTACCTTAAATCCTTACCTCACATTTTGCCATTGTAAAGCTTTTTATTAATTTTTGTGTGGAAAAGATAATTAAAGTTTACTAGTATATTACCTACAGTTTCCCAAGTGCCATTAACCTACTGAAGCAGTTCATCTATAGAATAATTTTATTTCTTTTGTTGCTGCTAAAAACTATATATCCTATAATTATTTAATCAACAATTATTTGAATACTTAAAGTATTCTCAGTGATGATATCAACTTGGATCTTCATAGGGTTAAGAAAATTATTCTCACACATGAATTTTGAGAAAAGGTACAATATAACTTAATTGCTTAGTAAGAATAATTGCTGAAAGTTGAAAGAAAATAAGATTTGGAAATAAAAATAGAGATGGAATGTGACTAAAAAAGTATCACAGTATGACAGAGGAGTAAGGACAAGGAATATAAGCTTTCCTTGTGAAGGTTGGTAATATTCCAACATTTGTTTTTTTTTTTTTTTTTTTTTTTTCTTTGGAGATGAAGTCTCACTCCTTGCCCAGGCTGGAATGCAGTGACACAAACTTGGCTCACTGCAACCTCCACTTCCCAGGTTCAAGGAATTTTCCTGCTTCACCCTCCCTGACTAGCTGGAATTAGAAGCACACACCACCATGCCTGGCTAATTTTTGTAGTTGAGAAGAGACAGGGTTTCATCATGTTGGCCAGGTTGGTTTAGAACTACTGACCTCAAGTGATCTGCCCACCTCGGCCTCCCAAAGTGCTGGGATTATATGCATGAGCTATAGCACCCAGCCTGCTTTGTTTTATTAGTGCATTTCTTCTGGTTCTGATACTCATCCATAATCAGAAAGTTAGTGAATTATCAATTTAGTATTATTATTAACGTATTAGTAAACTTTACTATTCTTTATTAAATACTTTTTGTCAAAAATTTCTAAGAGCCAGAAATTGCTTGCCATATAAATTACTAGTCATCAATAAACATCTATCCTAGTTTTAAAAGCATCTTTAAATTTACTAATTTTACATTTTTTTAGTCTATTAATTAGACCCTTGACATAAAGGAAGTCATAATAATAACTATTTCAAGGAAGAATCGAACAGAACTTGAAGGATATGCTTAAGTCACTCAATAAGTGAAAAGAGTTACAAGTAGATATTTCTCTGTCTCTTCAGTAGACTCTGATAAATCTTACAACGTGGATTTGCAAGATACTGTGTTGTGTTGACAAAGGAGCCACATTTATACACGTATAAATAGAGATAGAAATAATAGTTAGTGGACATCATTTATTGAAACTCCAGCATGAATTTTAACCCTGTGATCTGTTTTGCAGCCTAATCTTAATGATAAACACTTAAACACTTATTGTCAGCAGGTAAAAATAAAGCAACAATTTCTATTAATACTATCTCTTTTAAATTCATTTTATATTCTTAACAATTCTCTTTAACTCTAGGATGGCAGTAGTGGGCTTGCTTTTCTCCCCTTTACTTTGCTTCTTGTATTTCTCCTGTTTTCCTTTTGAAATATATTCCTAAGATCTGATTCAAACTTACAACTCAAAAACAAAATTAATAGAAGTCATGTGAGACAAGAAACAACATACCACATGCATTGATCTCTCATGATCTCTTCAATGATTCTCACCGAAATCACTTTTTCTTAATCATCACAACATATAATGGTTAGCTTATTTAAAAATTAAATACTTTAAAAAAACTACAGTGGAACTTTTTTTTTTGGTAGACCTGTTTAATACATCTCAGAGAACTTAAACAAATAGAGTTCCCCATAACTTCACATTAACATTCTTTTTGTTGTTAAAGGCAACAATCAGTGATAATGTTGGCAGCTAATCACATAGCAGTGACAATTTGACATCTACCTCTGACAGCACATTTTAGCTTCCATTTATTACTAAGACGCCAGTTAACAGAGATTGGAAGGGACAATCTATCTCTTCTACACTAACCTTGGTGTGTTACAGCAAAAGAAAATTGATTTAAGTGATGAAGTCTCAAATACCACTGTTATTTTACCCAATATTTAATGGATTCTAAATCTGGGCATAAAAACATGCTCAGACACTGTCTAATTCTAAAGAGCGTTCTAACCAAAAAATGTGACTCCTCTGTCAGCACAACGCAGACCTCCTATGGAAGATTTTAAAAGAATCATGCATAGAACTGCAAATATTTCATTTTAACTTCCATACCATCCCATGCTGTGATGTTTTCCTTGTTCCTTATGTGCAGGTCAGTCTGCATATTTCCCACAGAATTCCCGCAGAGGACCTTTGACATGTACACAAAGTTATAAAAACATTTGGTTGAGCCCGGATACGAAATATGGAGAAACATTCCAAAACTTTACCCAGTAAAATCCTATTAAAAGAGTTACAAAGGGAAAGCTGATTACCTTAGTGAGAAGTTGCCTTGATTCGATTTCTTAAGTTTTAAAATGGTGTGTCCACAAATAACAGTGGAAACTCCCATCAGTAACTTAAAATGAAAAATATACATATTTAAACACATTTTCTTTGCCTTCTTTGGTGGCCTAAGAAGGTAACAGTAGAAAGACTGCTACTTTTTTGTTTTGGGTCATGTTTGCTATGGAGAACAGCTCCGTATCATCTAAACATGTGAAGAGTATTCGTCTTCTCAAAATTTACTCTTGATGTAAGTGGACATTAGTGTCAACAAAAACTACAGAGCCAGCAGTTATTAGTTCATGTTTATTACATGGCTTTTTGGTTCATAATATTAAAACAAGCATCTTTTCTAAGTGACTATATTAATTAATTCTGGCAGGGAAAGCCAATACCACAGTCCTATCTATGAATACACAAGGACATATAAAATATGTTACAGTTGGAAAGCACACAAGAGTTGTGTAGAAATCTCAGTTCCTGGACTGGAAGTGACGTATTTGGATTACAAATGATTCTGTTAATCTTCAGTTTCATCTCTTTAACTAGGGCAGTATTCATAGACCATGTTAGTAATCTATTTACCTATTTTTCTGCTGAATACAAATGACATTAAAAAATAAACTTTATTTTTCAAAATGTTTTAGATGTGCAAAAATTTGCAAAGATGGTACAGCGTTCCAGTACACCTGCAATGAGTTTCTCCTATACTTTATATCTTACCTTAGCACTGTGCATTTGCCATAATTAAATAACCAATTGATTTGTTGTCATTAAAGTCTATACCTTATTTTAATACAAACATTACTTTTAGTGAAGAGAAATTAAAGGCCATATGAGGAGTGGAGAAAACTGTACAAATTATGCCATAAGCTTTAATTAGCATTCAGTTACTAACATGCTTTGTGTTCTTATTCACGTCCTGGTCTATAGTTCTCTGTATAAAATTTATAAGGTTGAAAAATATGAACTCTAATCTGCTCCCTAGTTCTAAACTTTCTAATTATTTTACTTATGACAAATCTGCACAATAGACATTTAGCAAAACACTATTTAATTAAGTACAGTTAATAAAGTTTTATTTTTCAAAAATAAGAGTATTAAAAACAAACTTATGGCCATGATTGTCCTGCGCCATTGCACTTCAGCTTGAGTAATAGGGAGACCCTGTCTCAAAAAAAATAATAATAACCTCATGGAAGCTTTTTAAATCATTTTACATTTAATCAAGCTATCTCATTCAACAATGATTTATTGAATGTTGATTATATGTCAGGCACTTTCAAGTCATCATGGTTAAAACTGTGAATGAAATAGGTGCTTTTCAATTCAGTTTGAGCCTAGGGAAACCAGAGCTGGGTCTATACAAGGTCAGTAGCCAGACCAAGCTCATCACTTGAGGTTTAGAAAAATCTTTATAATAAGATGCAGAAGTCTTGGTTAATTTATAGACAACATTTAAGACATCTCAAAATCTGAACTCAACTCTGGTGGAGATTTGTTACACTTCTGCACACATTTATTCCTTCAATAGAAAGAAAGCTGGGCAAAAATTTGTACCCACATTGAGCTTACATTCTACTGGATAGTTTAGAATTATAACCAATAATTTTTTTTATTACTGCCATTTTAGGTTTTGGGGTACATGTGAATAACATTCAAGATTGTTGCATAGGTACACACATGGCAGTGTGATTCGCTGCCCTCCTCCCCATCACCTATATCTGGCATTTCTCCCCATGCTATTTCTCCCCAGCTCCCCACCCCCGGCTGTCCCTCCCCTATTTCTCCCCGACAGACCCCGGTGTGTGATGCTCCTGTCCCTGTGTCCATGTGTTCTCATTGTTCAACACCCACCTATGAGTGAGAACATTCAGTGTTTGATTTTCTGTTCTTGCGTCAGTTTGCTGAGAATAATGGTTTCCAGGTTCATCCATGTCCCTACAAAGGACACGAACTCATTGTTTTTTATGGCTGCATAGTATTCCATGGTGTATATGTGCCACATTTTCCCTGTCTACCCAATAATTTTCAATAAGTTTGTATTTGTTTCATATCATATATTTCAACTTTGGAAAATACAAATAAAGGAGAAAGGCATCCCAATGAATAAGAAGATATTTCAGGTTATAAATAATGCACATTAGCTAAAATATGAAGAAAAACTGAAAGCAAAAATAATTATTTGTCCCCCTCTTACACACAGATAAACAAAGAAGAAGAAGAAAGCACAATCAGGGATCTGTTTTATTTATTTGGCAGTCTCGATTTAGGCCAGTCATTCAGTTGTACTTCTTAAGAGGAGCTCTTTCCACTATTAATCTGTCTTAGTTTAGACCATAAGTTATATGTTTAACATCTGCAAAATGTAGCCAAAATATTGGAAGAAGTCGGATCTAAATGTCTTATACTTCACATTAGCGAGTCTTTACTGTTTGTGTAAATAATTGTGTGCCACTGGATAATTACAATCAAGTGCCCGATCAGTTTCAAGTGATAGAGCATTCATTTGCAATAGTAATATTTTTCTTAATTAAAACTATTTGTAATTATATTGGAAAACAAGCAATGTACAAGAAATATAAAGAATGACATAAATTAAATAAAAATATTCACATTGCATTTAAATGTACATCATTTCAGTGTTTTGAAACTTTTATTTTTTCATTCTATGTTGACACATATGGCCACTGCAATTCAGTTGCCGGTCCTGCGTGGGTCTGGACAAATATTAGAAATAGCAAGACCAGAAAAGTACTATTATAATCAGTTTGATGTAAAAAAGAGGAATTGGAGTAAGCACTAGAAGTAGAAATGGAGAAACATGAATTCCAGGGATATTAGGACACTGCAATAGAATTTAAGAGGCCTATTTAATATGGAAACCAAAGGAGAAGGAGGAATCTGAAAAGACTTGCAAGTTTCAGGCTCAAAGTAACTATCCTTTGGGAAAAAAAAATGATGAAGAATGTAAAACAAAAAGTGTTTGTTGATTATTTATGCATCCAAGTTGAGCCAAATAGTGATGTGTGTGTTTGTGCTTTAGTATCATCTTTTTTTATACATGTTCTTAGAGTGGAAATCCTGTGGCTTGTGGTTGCTGATTGTCAGAAAGCATGCATAACAAGTCGTATTTTATGGCAATTTGTTAGTTTTTAAAAGCACTTTAAAATATGCTCTAACACTTTTATTTCGAAACTGGATATAGCTGGATTTTAAATCATAACCTGAGTGAATTTAACAAATTGTGTTTTAACTTAAGCCAATTAAAAATAATATGTTACAAAGTGTTCCTTTAAATTTTCTAAAACCTAGCTCCCTAAAACTGCTTTTAATTATAGTGACATATAACCTTTACTTGAAAAAAAAATTGTTGGAATTTTGGCATTATCACCTGTGATACAACAACCTTTTTCATTTTCTATATAGGATGATTAAGGATAATATTACATTGGTCCCAAATCACTCAATGCACTGTAATGTGTTGTGAGGTAAGGACTAGAATCTTCACTGCTCAGTTTCCTAGGTTCATTGGCCCATGTTTTGACTTACTTACAAAGGGGAGACCTAGTGAAAAGGAAGCTTGGTATGTTAGCATACCCCTTGCATGGGTTGAAAAAGTTGGTCAATGCTGAGCTTATGAGAGTAGCTGGCTTCTCTGATGCCTAGCCCACATGTCTGGTGTTTTATTCTTTATTCTTTTTTTTTAATAATATAACTAACTTTCCTTTTCATAAAGTTTGATGAAACATTTTCCAGATGAAAAATGAAATGTAATCATCTTGACCCTTTGCAAAATATCACTCTCTTCCTTCCACCTTCCTGCAACACTTCCTACGGCTTTGAAAGCCTCCAGTAGGCATCTTGCAATGACTAATTTCCAGGTGGTTTGAAAATGCTGGAAGAGTTGATGGGGAGAAACACCAGTCCTACAACACAGACTAGAGAAATCTATGCTCATGCTGCCTTTTTTGGGTCTCATCTGGTGTTTGGCTCACTTTAGCCTTTATCTCTTTTCTTATTGTTTCTTTTCATTTCTATCCTTTTACAAAAGTTTCCAAAATTTATCTTTCTTAAAATGTGCCTTACACAATAGTTTGCTAAAAGTAAGAGAAAGAAGTAGTATGTAGGGTGCCTCTCTGGGTTTTCTTATCAAAAATAACAAACATATATAGATAAACACACTTTAATTTTACTTGTTAGAGAAATCTAATTGAGTGGTATGGCTCCTGATCAAAATGGGATGTTTTATCTTTTCACAATAATGACCTACATTTGCCTGTCCCAGGAACTTAAATATTGGAAACATAAATTGAACCATACTGAAAATTTTTCTTTTCCTTAAGGCTCTGTGGAAAGTGCACTTGTTCTGATAATCAAAGCCCAAGCATTCAAGTTTCAATTAATTTCCTTGGTTTTTTAAATTCCACCAAATGTAAATAGTGATTATGAGCTGGTGGCTGTCTATCAAATATTACCAATTCTCCTTCTGTTCCATTAATATATTTTTCTGACAATATGTATATTTTTAGGTTAGCTACATTATAACACATTATATAGTTAAATAAGACTTGAGAACATCCTTTAATGTCAGAAAGATCCTAATATTTATATATAAATTTAATAGTAAAATGATATTTATTAATCTACCAATATGGAGAGTACATTGCACCAGGGCACTCTAGTGGATAAAATTATATAGATGACCTGAATCCTGATTCTAAGAAGCTTGCAATTTAATTAAGAAAAATTAAATTGTGAAATAATTATGAGCAAAAGCATATAATGTGTGTTATAGGTAATGTGGAAAGGCTGAGCATGGTAGCTCACGTGTAATCCCAGCACGTTTGGAGGCTAAGTAGGGAGGATTGTCTGAGCCCAGGAGTTTGAGACCAGACTGGACAATATGACAACACTTGGTGTCTGCCAAAATTTTTCAAATTAGCAAAGCAAGGTGGTGTATACCTGCAGTCTCAGCTACTCAGAAGGCTGAGATGGAAGGATCACTTGAGCCAAGAAGGTCAAGGCTGCAGTGAGCTATGTTCACATCACTGCACTCCACTCTGGGTGACAGAGCAAGACCCTGTCTTAAATTAAATAAATTTAAAAAGTAAATAAAATAAATAAGGAAAAAGAAATCTATGAGGATCAAGAAGTCAGAGAGTTGATTTATGGTTAGGAGATACAAGATTTGTCAAAGGAAATAATACCTAAGCTAGACCTGAGAGAGTGTGTGGGAACTCAACAGGTGGAGATTAATGAAAAAAGGGAATATTATGAGCAAAAGAAAACTGGTGAAAACATTGATTAAGCAACAAAATTAACCATTGGTAGAAGAAACTTTCTATGTAGAGTAGTGGTGAATTCTCGTAAATGATTGAGCTGAGTGCTAATGGACATTGAATTGAATTTCAAAATCACATGCCCCAACATAATTCAGTAAGCAATGAGGAACAATTAAATGCTCCTGGAATTGAAGGTGATTTTCATTTTTTAAAAATACAATCTAGTGACCTAGATACTGTTTTAAATTTAGAAATAGGTGATCATATACTATAGGGAATAATACAAATGGGTTCAAATCTCATCTTTATTAGAGACTCAAGAGATATTGTCTTGAGCAGATAAAGTAAGAAAAGAGAAATAACCATAGTATTTAGAACTATGGAGGTAAGCACCAGAAGAACAACAACAACTAAAAATAGAACCAGTAAAGAAGGCACCTCAGGGAAATGAGACTGGAGGTAGTAAGAGGTGGGAATAGACTTGTGTCACTTCGTAAATTCTCATTGGGGGGAGGATTATGATGATATGAATGACTCTCAAATACATGTCTCGAGCATAAGCATCTCCACTGAGGTACAGTTACATATCCAATTTCTATATAAATATAAACTTGAATGTCTCTTAATATCATTAGAATATAAATTCCATGAGACTGGGGACTTTGGCTCACTAATTCACATGCAATAGTTGACCCATAATAGGCACCAAATAACCCTTTTACTACTAAACATTTATCTCAAATTTAATGTCTTCATAAACAAACTGATTATTTTCCTCATCTAAAATGGTTTTCTTTATTTTAAACTTTTGGTCTCCCTAATCACTCACAGTAACACACAGAAAGTGACCAATAATATTAGTAGTAAATGTTTTAATAATTTAATAAAAGAGGAAAAGGAAGTGTTAGGTACTTTTCAACCCAAAATTATTTAAAATATTAACAGTTTCCTTTTTAAGATAATGCCCAATTATACATCAAATTTAATCCTTATTTCCCCCCTTTTTTTGTCTTAGAAATTATTGATTGGTCTTAATAGCTATAATTACTGCTTTTGTGATGTAATAAACTAAACGAAGCATGAAGAGGAAAAGAAAATGTAATGTATTTAACAATTGGTTTCTGACAGAATAATTCTGGTCACAGACTCAATGTTTTCCTCTGGGGAAAGAAATACAGTTTCACAGTTTTCCACACTTAGAATTGACAGACTTCTAGTTCTAAGTGTATATATGTTGTAAAGGCTACATTATTATTATTTTCTTTTACCTTGGCACTGGAGGAAATTACTATAACCATCTAGAACCTCTGAAACACAATAAGATGTTTATAAGAATTTTTAAGAGAAAGGGAAAGAGAGAGAGGGAGGGAGGAACTATCCTTTATTCCATAGCAATGTAAATTTGCCTGAGAATGAAGTCAACATGCAGAGAGGGAGAGATAAAAAATACAGAAAGACTGAATATAAATGATAATATTCTTTTTCTGGATCAAGCAAGAATTGAACCTCTGTGTTTTTTTGAGTTTCAAAAACCATTAAATTCTTGTTTTATCTCAAGCTAATTGTTTGAACTGAGTTTTCTGCAACTCTCATCATGGAAATATTCTCACATTCATTTCTGTCTTAGTTGAGGGCTATTTATTATTTTCTATGTAGATATACATAAAAATGAACAAAACAGATCTTGACTTTGTGAAAAGATCTAGCCTTAGAGGCAGAAATAAATACAGATAACTAAAACCTGATGCAGCCATGCAGAGAAAGAAATGTGGACATTTAAGGCCCTCAGGTATTACAGGAAAGTCACCTGAACTCAGTCTTCATGGAAAGAAGGCAGTTACTGAGATGACAATGGGAAAAAAAGGATAACATTCTAGGCAAAAGGGACAGCAGGGACAAAAGCATGAAAAGCATAAATGGCACAGTGTGTGCAGCTGTGTGGTTTCATGTGTAAAGTATTTCCTCTGTGAGGTTTTCTGCAATTGCTTGGTCTGGTTTCATGCCACTCCTCTTAACTACTACAGACATCTTCCACTCTGTAGAATAATTTTTGCTTCATGGGTCTACTTTCCCTTTTAGACATTAAGCTCTTTGGAGGCAGGAAAATGTGGGCTACACGTTAGAAATGAATGTATGGACACATATGATTGAACTCCACTGGTCTGAATGTCAAAATTAATTTATTTCCCATTTATATGTCAAGATTTTTGAAGTTTTTGAAGGATGACTGGTTAGGTAGTCAATAAATCCAGCATTGAGAAGATTGAGCATGTGGTGTTTGACTCATTCAGTTATCAAAATGCTGATATTCCTGAGAATTGTTTAAGTCTCTGAAATTATTATAAAATGCTTTATATAATTCTTTTTTATTTGATTTCCTTTAAAAATGTTTTAAGTCAAAGGAATCTGATTACTTTGGAGTAAAATTGAAGGCCAGAATGCTTTAAGTTCTCAACACTAATATAGCTATAACTTATTAAAAACAATTTATATGCTTTTTATGTATTTTCAGAGAAAAGTAGCATATTCAAGAATATCATTTTCACCTTGCTTTCCGCTTCTTCCCTGAGAACTCACAGGGGAAGTCACAAATGTGGACTCCTCCAAACACTGAAAATGTTAATATTACATAATATCCTACCAGCATCTTTTAAGAAAATAAAATATTGCATTGGTAATGTCTGCCATGTCTATGGCACATCTATAAGAATGGCTGACCTTTAGCAAAATATTGAAATGGGTGATAGCTTAAGAATCTTCTGATTCATCTTTTCAGATCCCTTCTATCTCTATTATAGCCTGT
This sequence comes from Cacajao melanocephalus, assembly GCA_963573385.1. NCBI lineage: Eukaryota > Metazoa > Chordata > Mammalia > Primates > Pitheciidae > Cacajao > Cacajao melanocephalus. The sequence continues at coordinate 68,062 of CAUYLG010061146.1, forward strand.
GTTCCTATGCCTCCAGGGCTCTCTGCCCTTATGTGGGAAGAACCAAGAATCTCCAGGTACACCTAATTCTTTTCTTCTCTACCTACTAGAAATTATCTCTCCAACTAACAATTATCATAAAACACTGTGATTGCTGGTGCCAGGGAAAACAACCAAAGGGACCAAATTTAATCAGGAAAAGAATGATGTACTGTAGTTACATCTTATCTGTAGTTTCTTATGGCCAACTGTGGTTCAAAAATATTAAATGGAAAATTTCAGAAATAAACCACTTAGAATATTTAAATGGTATGTGTGCCATTTTGAGTGGCCTGATGAAATGCAGCACCATTTAAGCTGGGATGCAAATCATCCCTTTGTCCAGTATAGACATGCTATGTAGGCTTCCTATACATTAGTCACTTTAGTAGCTGTCTTGGTTATCAGATTGACTGTCATGATATCATTATTAGATCCCAAAGCACAAGAGTAGTGACGCTGGAAATTCAGATTGCCAAAGACAATCTATAAGGTGCTTACTTAAAGTGAAAACATGATTGTTTATCATAAGTATGTGTGTATGGAAAAAAAATAGTATATTTAAGTTTTGGCACTATCTGTGGTTTCAGGCATCTACTATGTCTCGGAACCTATCCCCAGCAGATAAGTGGGGACTACTGAATGTCAAAATGACAGCTAACTAAATACATGGCACCTCTTAGATAAAACTCCTTTAGCCCACTTAAAATATAAAATCTCCTCAATAAGTGCCTGAAAGTGTGATATTAGTTGTGAAGAGTTTCAGCATAAGGGCAAACCAGTAAAATAATATGAAGAAAATATTTTTAAGCACATTTTTGAAATCACTTAAATCATATCAGTGACATAATTTATTCTGTTTCTACATGTAACTAGGCCTTTCTACAAGGTCAAAATTGAGAGTGGAAAACTGAATATGAAAAGTTTTAACTATAATTCATATATCAAAGTAAAGACTACATTTGGGAGATAAATTTCAACTTATCTCTGTGTAATTGAGTTTTTGCAAATTAATATTAATGCTCTTAATATGTTGTTTTCTCATATCAATTAGTACTGAAAAAACTAACATAATAATTAATGACTTGGTTCCTAACAAAATGCGTACTGGTACAGAGGGATGCTAAACTACTTATGATCAAATTTGAATTGAGGAAAGAAATGGGGTCGGGAAACGTTGCTGCTCAGACTTGACTGTCTATACACCTCAATCCACACCTTGATTCTCATTAAATAAGAAAAAAAATAAGACATGCTAGTCGATGTCACGTTATGTTCTTTTCTTAAGGTATGATTTGTTTCACTATCAATTTTTATTATCCTTGCTGAAATTCTAACAAGAATTCTGAAGGCAATGAAGGTTGAAAGCAGCTCGTCAACAATTCATAAAATCACCACTTTTAATTAGGAAAGCAGTTATTAAATCACTACTCCTTTAAAATCAAACAACTGAAATATAATGCTATTGCCTCTTTGAAATTCCAGTTTTCTAATCACCTAAATCTTACTTCTATCTGTTGGGTACTCTATTCATTCTCCAAATTTCAGTTTTTCCAAAGTTTGATACACTGTTTTAACATTAAACTGATCAATGTAAAATGTAGTTAAAGTTTTGTCTTATAATTTTTAATCAGAATGGCCTACTGAAATAATATATTTCAGCATTATGTGTTCAAACCACTAAAATAATTCTGCTGAGCTGAATTATGTTCAAATTGTGTCTGCTGTGACCTCTAGGCTTTTTCTGCTGCATTCATGCCTAAGTAGTCATTCTCTGTCTTGTATGTATCATGTTTTTCCTTAGAGTAGTTTCTGCTCTATACATGACCTCAAGATTTTCATTATTTCTAACTACTCTTCCAACTTGTCAAGGTCAATTTGAATTATAATCTTCTCCTCTAAAGGGCTAGCCAACTCACACATTTATTCATTTCGGTCACTGATAAAATATATAAAACTGTACTTAAACTAGAACATAACAAACACCCTTTACTACTTCTGAACAGTAGCTATTAAGAGTACAATGTTAATTAGGTGAAGAATGCCAAGGTTATAAGTCTAGTCTTACATCAACCCATTGGCTGTCCTGTGCTTCATTATCACAGATCATACTTTTGACCTTTGCTCACAAGTTTAATGTTTAAAGAAGAAATTGAATGTAAAAGAAAATTAAATATCATTTTGTTATTTTAAAAATACATCCTGTTATGAGAAGCCAATATACCTACCAGTATCAAGATACTGACTAAATATAAAGGCAGCCAAATATAGGCAACCAAAGCAAGTCATTTAGGGGAATAACGGCCACTCCATCCTAAGGAAGAATCATGGAATGAAGTTAAAAGGAATACATGATGCAGTAACATTCATTTTACTGGCCTTATGATTCCCATCATACATAGAAACTAATCTTTACTGCATTGTTGAATTGTTATCTGCATTCGTTTAAGAAAATGATACAAAATTTTATGAACTAAGTGGTTTTGAAAACGATTGTAAGTGGCCTTTTCTTCTTCTTGCTATATTTCTGAATAAAATTGTATATGCATAGATTATGAATATAAAGTATAAATAGAAATTTTTATATAAGGATTGTTCATACATATTTTGAGTTGCTATTTTACTTGACCTATAAGACTTCCTTGTAGAGGAATAGACTCGTCTTCCAGATCAACACATCTTGGATGTTCTAATTACTAAATAACAGCTACTTTTTGTTCTCTTTTTGCTGGGTCAGGTCCTTCTCATCTCCCTGGCCTTTTAAAATTAGAGGTGTTCAGAAATAAGCCAATGGGTCTCTTCTTTTTTCTATCTTCCATTGCATGAATATACAATCTCATGGATTTATGTAATAACATAAATCTTCAGTTTAAATATTCTCCTTTAACTCTTCCCTAAATAATTTCTGCTAATCATTATACCCCATTTCATCTAAAATGGTCTTTTTCTAATTCCGCAAATACTCAGGCGTACTTATGTCTTAGGACATTTGTATTTGTTTTTCTCTCAATCTGGTACTTTGCTATCCCAGATATGAATACACTTATTTCTTCTCTTTCTTCGATACACACTCAAATGTGATGTGAAGAGTGAGATCTTCTCTGCACACACAATTTAAAATGCATCCCCATCACATCTTTCTATCCCTATTATCCATCTTACTTTCCTTTTAACATTAATATCTAAAATACACATAGTTTTTTCTTAACTCTTTTGACTTCTCTCACTATAACAAACTGTAGATGCTTCTTCTGTTTTTTTCTTTATTGTTGTATTGATAATGTTTAGAATTGCTGGGGGAACATAACAGCATTTCAATAAATATTATCTACAAAAGAAGTTTTAGGATTGTGTATTCACCTAGTAGAATACAAAGTAGTTAAAATGTATGCTCTTGAGTCCAACTGCCTGAGACTAAAAGTCCAATTTCACCACTTTCTAACTATCTAACTGAACAAATCACTTCATTATATGGCCTTGATTTCCTTATCTTTAAATGGAAATAATAGTGACTAGCTAGCTTAGTTTCCAAATGCTTCTGGAAAACAGTACCACATGCTGGGTAACCTAAAACAACAAAAATTTATTCTTTCATAGTTCAAGAGGCCAAAAGTCCAAAATCAAGCTGTCAACAGGACTATGCTTCCTTTCAAGGTTCTGAGTAAGAATCTGTTCCATACTTCTGGTTGCTGGCAACTCTTGGTGATCCTTGGCTTGTAGGTACATCTATCTAATATTTGCCTCCAAAGTCACATAGACTTTTCACCTGTGTCTGTGTCTGTAGTTTTCTTCTCAAGTTTTTGCTCTCTCTATACATTTTTCTTTAGATTACAAATTCCATAAAGGTAGAGCATCTGCCTCTGTTGTTCACTACTGTGTGCTCAGGGTCTAACACACTTCCCAGTGCCCAAGACACTTCCCAGTGCCCAATAGGTGCTATAATTTGTTTAATAAATTATGGGCTATGTTGTCAAAGGACAGAGGTTGATACATTCTATATTTTTAAATAAATATTGGGCAAAAACTTTGATTCTGATTTCTCTCTAAATTAGAAAATCATAAGCATGGAAACAGTGGTCCTTGTCTGAATATTATGTGGATATATGACGAATTGATCAAAACTGAAAACCATTTAAGGTATTTTATAATCGATAATTCATTTAGTAAGTGGTGTAAAAACATTTCTCAAATATTGATTTTAAGAGAATTATAATCACAAATGTAACCTTCCCATTTGATCATATCTCCTCTACTAAGGGATTTTATATTCCTTCACTTAAAAATTCCTCTATAGTAGCAATAATTACATCTCTAATCATTGAGCAGTACTGCACATTTGAATTGCTCAAATCTTTTAAAGTAATTTTCAAATAGAAAATGCGGAATATGTCCTTGCAAAAGTATTATTTATTATATCATGCTGTGCCTTCTGTTATTTTATATCTAAAATAATGCATAATTGTAAAATACTTGCAGATCCAAGGCCTCTCAAATTAGTAGAGCATGACCTCTACATATGAAGTTAATTGTTCATTCTAAAAATATGACTTTGATAATTGATAATATTAGTATTATAAGTAATATATATTACATATGTATATACAATTTAGTGTGTTTACATATATTCTGCATCTACAAAATAATATGTAAAAATACTCTAGAATAAATAGGAGCCAGTCTATAAGAAGGAAAGAAAGAAATATTTCATTATTTGCAGATAACATGATTAAAAAAATAGAAAAGTAGAAAAACTGAACAAAAGAAAGAACTAAAAAATAGATCCTTACCTATACGAAAGCTGATAAAAACAGAGGTGGTAAAAACTCAATGGAGAAAGAATGAACTCTTCACCAATTGTGCTAGAAAAACTAGATTTTTATAAGAAAAAATACTCCCATACCATGCATTAAAATGGATTACATGTATAGAAAAGGTTAAATGTTAAAAGCAAAACTTTAAAATGTTAAAAACAAGATATAAGAACACAAGCAATTAGAAATAGGTTTGATTAATTTAACTACCTTAAAACGCATCTTTTAAAACTTCCCTATGACAAAAGGAACCACGAATAAAGCTAAAAAGTTTTGAAAAGAGTGCATACAGGAGTTTACAATACATATAAAAAGTAAAAGAAACAAACAATCATCTGTATACATGCATACATCATTAAAATCACTTATTCTTTAAAATTTATTTATTAATTACCTGTTTTACATCAGGCACTTTCATAGGCTCTTAGGATAAATAGGCAAACAAAGGAAAAGAAGATCTCAATCTTTTGGGAATTACACCTTACCTAAAAGAGACTAAAGATGTTAGATAGGTTATGTGTTATGCTGGGAGGCTGTGGGTGGAGGGGCGAGCAGAGCAGGTAATGAGAATTAGGAGTATGAAGTTGGGTGATAAATTGCACTTTTGGGCTGAGTGGTCAGATTGACCTCACTGAGAATATTACATCTGGGCAAAGACTTATGAAAGTATGGTGTTGGTTTTTCATGTACTAACTTTTCAGTTGGACAGAAGAGCTGTTGCAGAAGATCAACTGTTCAAACTTGTTGGTGTATTTGAAATATAGATGCCAGTAAGGCTGGAGGAGAAGGAAGAAGGAAATGAGTAATAGTTGAGGATGTCAAAGAAAGTTAAGAGGGGACAGAGTTCAAGCTATGTAGATCCTTGTATGCTTTGGTTAGGAGTAGGACTTTTACAGTAAATCAATCAGGAGCCTTTGTACAAATTTGCTCCAAGTGGGGAAATCAAATGAGTTGTGTTTTAATAGGAACACACTTTCAATCAATAAAGGAATTACAATCAATACAATCACACAGGGAGTAAGGGATATAAATGAACAATTCACAAAATAGAAAACCAACTTGATTTATAACCATATGAAATATGCTAAAACTCACTGATAATGAGTCATACAGAATAAAAATGTACAAACTATTATTCATTCTCTACATCATCTTTAATACTCACAGGATTGACCAAAAAATGAAATTTTGAGCAAATTACATGTAGATGATAAGGTGCTCTTGTATACTGACTGTGGCGTATAAATTGGTACAATAATTGAAAGAATAATTTGAGACTAGCAAAGAGGAAGCTATATATGCTGTTGACCAACTCTTTTATATATTCTGATATATATATATATATATATATATATATATATATATATATATAAGCTCAATGCAGTATGGATGCTACAATTCTTTGAAATTTTTGCCAATGTAATACACAAAAAATAGTATTACTACTTAACGTGTATGGCCTTAATAGTGAAGCTGAGCAGGTTCCACAGGCTGGTTTTATATTATCTTGGCCTATTGTAGAAACGATTGTCTTTTTGTAGGCAAATTGCAGGTGCCTTTTTATGTTTGGGATATTGGTCTTTTAAATATATTCTGAATATTATTATCTTAATTTGCTACTTGCATTTTAGCTTTGTTTTGTATCTTATAGAACTTTAAGTTCTTGGATACATGTGTAGAACGTGCAGGTTTGTTACATAGGTATACACAGGCCATGATGGTTTGCTGCACCCATTAACCGATGTAATGTCTACATGAGGTATTTCTCCTAATGCTATCCTTTTCCTAGCCCTCTAACCCCTGACAGGCCCAGGTGTGATGTTCCTTTCCTATGTCCATGTGTTCTTACTGAGGACTTATAAATTTTTACATATTTATATAAGACAAGACATTCTTCTATTTTTTAAATTACTTAAGTCTGCCTATTATGAACATTTTCTCCTGACTTTTAAATATCTGTGTGTTTGTGTGTAAGTGTATCTATATACATATACCTATTTTAAGTTTGTTGCCTACTTTTTAGTAATCAATCTTGATTTTTCTGTTTTATATGTAATTTCAAAATTCTATTTATTTTTAAATACATAGTACATTTTCTAATCACTTTTTATTAAGGATCTGCTTTTTCACCACTAAATGCAAATACCACAATTCTTTATATTAAGTCCCCAGCTATATTTGGATGTATCTTAATGCTGTACTGTTCATCAGGTTCATTTGTTCATTTTTATGTCAGTCCCATTCTATTTTAGTTATAAAAGCTTTATGAATTATTTCTTCATCTTTTAAAATATAATTTATTTTTAGTTGAAATTAATAATTATGTATAATTTAAGGAGTAAATTTGATGTTTTGATATATGTTTTTAATTGAGAATTGATTAAATCAAGCTAGTTGACATATCCATATTTTTCATTTATTAACAAAAATATTTAAGGCACCATATTTTCTCTTCTGAGGACTTCTTAGCCAAATCTTCAACATTTTGAAATGAGGTAAAATTTTTAATACAACTTTTAGTCTTTTGATCCAAGAGTTACACTGATGACTATTTATTTTTACCTGTTAAAATTTCTAAGTAGATTAGTGTTAGTTTATGCTTTTGCTGTCATAATGGCTGAGTCCATAGACACTTGAACCAATTGGCCTCCGTCTAAATCGTCCCTCTTCCAATTAGAGCTGTGGGATCTTCAACAAATAACTTCTCAGGCATAAGTTTATTCATCTATGATATGGAGATTATATTAGTACATACTCTAAGGTAAATGTGAGAATTAAATGAATTAATATATGCCCTTTATTTCAAATACTGCCAATGTATAGTATGTGCTCATAGTGATCAGTATTATTATTATGTAAATTTAAATAATAACGAATACATTGTATATAATTTATATACAAAATTAATTGACTCCATGGGTCAAAAATAATATTTCTTATCAACTTAAGTTTTCTCTACTTCTTCTTTCAAGTTATGTGCAAGATATTTTAATAGCATCTTCATATAACACGGAGACTGTTTTATTTAGTTTTCTGCCATATTGAGTTCAAAGTAATTGTCAATAACATTGATTTTTCCCAATTATACCATATATTCCTTATTAACTCATGGAATAGGTTTTGCTTGAAATCCATTTAGTGAAATTATAACATTGCTGGTCTTGATTTATTTTAAATTTATTTTGCCTGATACATATCTCCATTTTTTTTCTTTTCAGCCTTTCTTATTGTTGTATTTGTGTCTCTTTTAAATAGCACATAGCAGAAATTTTTGTTCTGCTAGAAGCATTTGAATAATGCTTTATATTTTATTTATTTTATTATTATTTTGAGATGGAGTCTCGCTCTGTTGCCCAGGCTGGAGTGAGGCGGTGTGATCTTGACTCACTGCAACCTCTGCCTCCTGGGTTCCAGTGATTCTTCTACCTCAGGATCCTGAGTGCTGGGACTACAGGTGCACGCCACCACACCTGACTAATTTTTATATTTTTAGTAGAGACCATGTTTTGTCATGTTTTCATTTTTAGTAGAGACAGGGTTTCATCATGTTGGCTAAGCTGGTCTTTTACTCCTGATGGAGGAGATCCGACCACCACTGCCTCCCAAATTGCTGGGATTACAGGCATGAGCCACTGCACCCTACCTTGCTTATATTTAAATAGACATGTTTTGACAAATATTATTTTACCTATAGATTAAAATTAAATATTTACTAAGCCACACCACATGATAATAAAGCACTTTCACTTCCTTACTTTCCTTTTCTCCCATAGCTAATGCCTAATTTGTTAACTCAGATTTGAAATTTAGTTTCAGGCAATTAGGATTTTCTTATAGAGTCTTCAATTTTAAGAATGAATCAACAATTATATTTCAGTTTCTGGTGATGTTATTACCATCACCTTTTATATAACTATATAATTTGTTAGATTTGTCATTTACAATCTTTTGAACTGTTAGTTTCCCTATGTTAAGATATATTTTCTATTGTATTTTCTCTTGGTTGTAGTGTTTATTTTGGGAGGAAGAGTGGATTATATGTTTTCTATGCCACTGAATGTGTAAGAATACTCAAGAAATGAACTTCTCTTGTTTTTCTAAACTTAAGTTCTGATTCCAAACCATATATTTGTGAATACATAAAACTAAATGCTTTTAATAGCACCCAAGTCACATTTTGAATGCTTTGTTACTTAGAAATTTCTTCCACTTCACTAGCAGCATTTTGGTCAAAGCCATTCAACCATGTCCTTAGAAAGTTCTGAACTTTCCCACATCTTCCTTTTTTTTTTTTTTTTTCCTGAGCCCTCTAAAATATTCCAACCTCTGCCTGTTACTCAGTTCTAAAGTCACTTTCAAATTTTTGGGTATGTTTACAGTAGCATCTCACTCTCTGCAGTACCGATTTACTGTATTAGTCCATTCTCATGCTGCTATAAGGAACTGTCTGATACTGGATAATTTATAAAGGTAAAAGGTTTAATAACTCACAGTTCTGCATGGCTGGGGAAGTCTCAGGAAATTACAATCATGGTGGAAAGGGAAGCAAACATGTCCTTTTTCACGTGATGAAAGTAAGGAGAAGGGCTAAGCAAAAGGGGTAAAAGCCCCTTATAAAACCAACAGATCTCCTGAGAACGAACTCACTATGATGGGAACAGCATGGTAACTGCCCCCATGATTCAATTACTCTCCGCCAGATACCTCCCATGACACATAGGGGTTATGGCAATTACAGTTCAAGAAGAGATTTGTGTGGGAATACAGCTGAACCATATCAAGAAGTTCTCACATTTCAATATGGATCATGTGTGTAAAATGGGGATATAGATCAGGGAAGGCCAGAGTTTCTTGATATATTGCAGTGGAGCAGGTCATCATGGCAGAACAGTGTCTCTTGTGGGCAGTATGATGAATGCAGGGTTCTGGCAAGCATAGTTCTTCTTGATGTGCTAATGGAGATCTATTTGACTCAGCCATCAAGACCCTTAAGATAGTTGCAGAAGTGGAAGTGTTTCCACTAAGTGTTTCATAGCCTTCTAGGTCTACTGTTCTCCTTTCCATCCCCATAACCACCTGTATATTAAAAATTAGTAACCCGTACCAAGAAGTCTCAGAGATGCTGGAACTTCAAATGTAGGGTGTGTGTATTTTACTAGTTTAGTTGTCTCTTCAAAGAATTAAAAGAATTAGTCCTTTAAAAGGCATGTTATTTGATATCTTAGAACAGCAGAACAGGGAGATCACATGATGTCCAAGTGATTTTTAGGGTCTGTAGTATGAGATAATTCCTTAGGCAACAAGAAGATATAAAACAATATGAAAGGATAAAATAACAACATGCTTGTTCAGTGGCAACTGGAGAAATGTACAGGAGGGTTTCAAAAAGTTCATAGAAAAATGGAATTAAAAGACAAAAATTAAAATTGTAACCTTTATTTCTCATACTGAGCTCCATCAAGTTCAGGACATTTTTGAAAGCAATGACATGAGCCATTTAGTCCACTCCTAAAGGGGCTCCTGGGAATTAGCCATGTGAATGCAGTCTTTTTAATATAATTAATGAAAGAAAAATGGTATGTCCTTTATAGATTTTTTTTTAAGGTTCGTGATATGGTTTGGTTGTGTCCTCACCCACCTCTTATCTTGAATTATAACTCCCATAATTCCCACATGTTGTTGGAGGGACCTGGTCTGAGATAATTAAATATTGGTGGCAGTTTTCCCCAACTGTTCTCATGGTAGTGAATAAGTCTCACAAGTTCTTGTGGTTTTATCAGGGGTTTCCCCCTTTCACTTGCCTCTTTTTCTCCCTTTGCCTGCTGTCATGTAAGATGGGCATTTGTTCTTCCCTTGCCTTATGCTATAATTGTGAGGCTGCCCCAACCACGTGGAAATGTGAGTCCATTAAACCTCTTTTTCTTTACAAATTATCTTTATATGATATGTCTTCATCAGCAGTGTGAAAATGGACTCATATAATTAGAAAGTGAAAATAAATCCAAATAAGATAATCAAGACTGTAATATGTTTGCCTAATGATTTCACATCAAAATTCTCACAAATTGCCTTTGTTTGTTGAAAGAAATGAACAGGAGAATCTCATGGTGGGAAAAGACTCTGGTGAAGATTTCCTGGCTTTTTTTTTTTTAGGCTAAACCTTTGTCTAACTTTCTGAAAACACTCTCACAATAAGATGATGTTATTATTCTTTGGCCCTTTACAAAGTTAACAAAAGAAATACTTTGAACATCCCCAAAAAACTACTTCCATGACCTTAGGTCTTAATTGGTTCACATTTGCTTTGACTGGATCACTTTTGCTTCTTGCTAGCCATTGCTTTGATTGTGCTTTGTCTTCAGGATCACATTGGTAAAGGCATGTTCCACCTCCTGTAATAATTGTTTAATGAAATGCTTTATAGTAAAATAATTTACATTCCTTTGGGTATATACCCAGTAATGGGATTGCTGGGTCACATAGTATTTCTGGTTCTAGATCCTTGAGGAATGCTATGCTGACTTCAACAATGGTTGAAGTAATTTACATTTTCACCTACAGTTTAAGAGTGATCCTATTTCGCCAAAGCTTTGACAGCATCTGTTGTTTCTTGACTTTTTAATAATCAGCATTCTAACTGGCATGAGAAAGTATCTCATTGTGGTTTTGATTTGCATTTCTCTAGTGATCAGTGATGTTGGGCTTGTTTAAAATATATTTGTTGGCCACATAAATCTCTTCTTTCGAGAAGGGTCTCTTTATGTCCTTTGCCCACTTTTTGATGGAACTGCTTGTTTTTTCTTTGTTTCTTGTAAATTTCTTTAAATTCATTGTAAGTGCTGAATATTAGACTTTGTCAGATGGGTAGATTGCAAAAAAATTCTCTTATTCTATGGGTTGCCTGTTTGCTCTTACGTTAGTTTATTTTGCTGTGCAAAAGCTCTTTAATTAGATCCCACTTGTCAATTTTTGCTTTTGTTAGAATTGCTTTTGGTAATTCATCATAAAATATTTGCCCATTCTGCTATAAAGATACATTCATGAGTATGCTTATTCCAGCACTATTCACAATAGCAAAGACATGGAATTAACCCAAAGGCTCATCAACAATAGACTGAATAAAGAAAATGTGGTACATATACACTATGGAATACTATGCATCCATAAAAAGAAATAAGGTCATGTACTTTGTGGGGACTTGGATGGAACTGGAAGCCATTATCCTTAGCAAACTAACAGGTATAGAAAACCAACCATCACATGTTCTTACTCATATGTGGGAGCTGAACAATGAGAACACATGGATGCAGGGAGGGAACAACACACACCGGGGCTTTTCAGGGGTGTAGGGGAAGGGAGAGCATCAGGATAAATAGCTAATGTATGTGGGATTTAAAACCTAGGTGATGGGTTGATAGGTGCTGTGAACCATTATGGGATACATTTGCCTATGTTACAAACCTACACTTTCTGCACATGTATCCTGGAAATTAAAATAAAATTAAGTTAAAGAAATGCTTCAGGATCTTGATCTCACTTGAAAATTTCCATTGAAAGCTCTACTCTTATCTGGAGCTGATCTGGGCACAACAGTTTTGGTACCCATTGAGTGGAAAGTTTGCCCAACTTTAATTTTTCAGTAAAAGTTTAAGCTGAATCACTTGCAATGTCTATTGTGTTGGCTATTATTTATCTTATTGTCAATCCTTTTCAATTATGTCATAATTAAGATTAAATTTTTCCTAGTGAATTGATGTGAATTGTCTGCTGCTGTGGGCTTCATCTTCAACATCATCTTGTCCCTTCTTAAAATGAATCATCTATTATTTGTAAACTATTGACTTAATTGGGGCATTGTCATGAAGCATCAATGATTTCACCATTCTCCTACTCAATTTTCATCATACATAAAATTTGTTCTTACTTTATTTTAGCAGAATACATGTTGCTCTGATGGGGGCTCTTCTCAAATTGTCTCATTCTTAGTGCTTCAAACTAGATCCTATAGAGACATGTTATAACAAGTTTGTATGTGTTTATTTTGGTGCAAAAAAAATCCATGCATAGTTTGTTTTTCATAATACACTTATTCCCTGAATTTTTAAAAGCCATCTTATATAGGATTGAGCATATTTGCATACATTTACATGTATGTGTGTGATTATGAGTGAGAGTAGGTGGGTTTGAAGAAGAAATCAAGTATTTCTATATTTTGTCTTTCTTTTAGGCATTATCAACTTGCTTTTTTATTATAAACATGCTCAAATAACTAGTAAGTACATTAGAAATAAATAAAATAGGAGTTCAAATATTTAAACTATGTAGTATGTTGTAAGAGCCAAGGGAAAATTTTTCTTTGCCCTCTAAGTGTTCGCTGAAAAAAATCAACTTACAAAAGGTAGGTTAATTGGATAAAATTCATCCAAATTTTATTATTGTGTACAGAAGAAAAACCACAGAGTGACTACACGCTTTCCAAGGGGGTTCAGAAGCTAAACTACCATCCTGGGAAAACAAGTTATGACAGAGAAGATAAGATGAATTTTATTGAGGGACAATGAGAGAGTACTAGGGAAAACGAATAGATTAGAAAACAGAGATTAACTTCTAAATCATTTTCTTGGGGGAATTTGAATGAGTTGGAGACACAGATGTTATATTATGAAAGGGTTTGTTCAGGTATAGTTACATTCTTGGTCTTACAGAGAAGAGACAAAAAATGTTCTCTTTGGTGGTTCTGGATCTTAGGCAGATTTAAAAGAAGTTCAATTTCATCCAGCCCTTTCAGAGAGATGGAGGGTGTTAGATGTGTAAAGAAGGTTTGAGAGACCTTGAGGCTTCTTCAGTTCAGCCTGTCAAAGTGCCATATTTGGAGTATTTGTTTCTGAGCCCCCAACAATGTCAATAAAACACAGCCCGTATGTCTTATATATACAATTCTAAGTATTATCTTTTGAATTATTTAATCAGACCTCTCTTTACTGTGACTCACATCTTCTGGGACTTAGCTGTGTTTTAAGCCCCACCTATTGTATAGTTCCATGTGGGCTTGGACCTGTTTTGGGCAGTACCTTAGCTGGAGAATGTTGCATCTCTCTCTGTCTCAGGACAATTTGTGGGACCTGCTATGTATTTACATGTGTTTTGGAATTGAGGAGGTACATATCTGAAGGCAATGCTAAGTTAGCATGAGGTGTGACTCTATGGGTAGATGTTTTGTTTTTTCATCTATGGGTAGATGTTTTTCCTACAGGTGAACAATTTTAAGATGCATTCTATACATCTCTTTAGACGGTCCTGGCAGGACTGTTTCACAGTTTTCCATAGTAGAGAAGACAACTCAATACCACACTTGGCCATTATCACCCCTTCTTTACCTGTTTTAGTCTCTTCAATCCTTCACAGTTGTTAACTGAGCTCACAACCCCAAATAATTCTTTCTCAAGTTAAGAACTTGTTTTACACTTTGTTTTCTGGGAATGTGGATCTCAGGCTAGAAAAATTCACTCTCATTATGAAAATATTATATCCAAATATAAAATGAATTTAAAAATACTGAAATGTGAAAGAAAAAATAAAATACCCATTATCTTGCAGGTAGTGATAGTAATTGTTATTATATTGTTTCAAAAATGCAATTTGGTAATTTATTATTAATAATTTCCCAGTTTGGATTTTATAAGTTAAATTTGATATCTATATTTCAGAAGTCTTATACATATTCTAACCATATATTTTTAGATATACAGTATTTCGGTCAAGGTCTGATTATATATAAGTTATTATACTTATTGTTAAATTGTTTAGTGTAATGTAACAATTGACCACAGCTTGAAATTTATAAAAGAACTAATTTAAGCCTTCACTTGCCAACACTATTATATTTCATTCCTTTAACAAGTCATAAAATAACATTTCATTGATTTTATTTGATATCTGTACAAACTGAACGATTTTTGAATATACTTTTTGAACATTTCAATTTTTCTTTTCAAATTTATTCCAATTTATTTTATTCAATTTGTCTTCTATTATTACAACAAAAATAGTATTAACTGAAATAATCAGTGCATCTAATTTTATTTTGAATTTGATTTTATACTTATTTGATTTTTAAATCTCTGGTCTTATGCCAAATTATATCAGGATCTCTCTACCCTTTTTTCCTCCATTAAAAAGATTCAAATCCCTTCCTAAAAAAGCACTGGTTATTTTTGTGCGCTTTACAATCATACTTTATTCTCATTTAAGATTCAATTTCACAAAAGGAACAGAACCTATAGACTGGTAATATAGGGTAAGGACTAGAGTATACTTTCAATTCTCCCCACGTCCTTTCTATTTAGAGCTTTCATAACGTGGAACTGTTCCTTCTAAATTTTGCAATGCATTTTTTGATTCTAATCTTACCTCCTTCCAATTGGCTTTTCAGAGATTTCTAGTACAACTGTCATCATTCTATATTAGGATCTCCAGTCTACCACTTTTTCTGAGTCCTCTCATTAGCTTTTTTTCTTTCCTGTCACATTCTTCCTCCACAGCTTAAAATCCTAGATCAATTATTGTAACTTTCTTGCAACACGTAAACTTCATTTACCCTCTATTTTTGTTGCCTCAGTAGTTAAAAGCCTAACCCTGAATGAATGCAATTAGTGTTAGTTTTTATTTTTGCCTATATCAAGGGCAGACAAACACTATTGGAATAAGTCACACAAAACGAAAGTATACCCAAACAAATATAACCCAAAAAAGGCATCAATTATCAATCTTCATCCTTTGCAATCTTAGTATGAGCTTTTGTATAATTGATATATTTTCTATAAATAATAAGCATTTCAAATCTTCTTCATCTGAGTCTCACTGAGTTTACTCTCACATTACCTTATACTTTACAATAAAAATAGTATCAATTATATTTATTACCATGAGATATATGCCCATTCTGTTCTTGCTAAAACAGAGGAAATCTTTCTTCTTCTACTGAGAATTAACCCTTTCTTTGGGCCCTTTAACCACTTCTCATGTAGATCCTTTTTATAAACGTTTAAATTTTCTTAAACTCCTTCATTAAAAAAAAAATAACCTAGAGAAGCAGGGGAATGATTGCCCTTTCCCTCTGCCTTGTGTTTACCTGTTATCTTTAGCTCCTCATCCGTCTTCGTTTCCATACTCTTCATTGGGATTCCATTTGTCTCAAATCAAATAACTATATGATTATCAGTGGCTTCTACATTGCTAAATACATGGGATATACTCAAATCTATATAGTTAAATCTCTTGTTATATCCAGCTCTTTTAGCCACTTCATTTGGCATAAGAATTTCTACTTACTACAAAGAATTTTTGCTGTGAGATTTAGTTGGAATTGATAGTACTCTTGAAATCCTAAGAAGGATTACCAAATTCAAATACTTCATCCATATTACTAAATAGCCAGGAAAGAATAAGTACATCATCAAGCAAAGTCAGTCACAGAAACTATCATTCCCTTGCTGCTCCGTGAGCTTATTTCCTGTACCACTCCTTTGGAAAAGAATAAGAAACAACAGTATCAAAGGTGGTTAAAAGAATTTGCTCCTGAGCTTGACTGTTGACCAGTTTCTGCCCCTTCTTTTATAGAAGTGATTAAATATACAATTTTTTTATTGTTTGCAATAATATAGCTAGATCCTTACTGGGAACAGAGGAGAGAAAGAACATAATCCCAGTTACCTTGGACAGCAGACTGTTGGTGTTTCTAATAGAACTAAATTCTGGCTCTGAAAGTAGACAGGAGTCTGACCTTGATCTTCCACTGCCATTTTTTGGACATATTGGTTCATAAACTTTATGTCAGCCACAATTTGATTAATTCATGTTTGTCTATTTGCTGCAAAAGAAAAGTTTATCTCTGGTTCTAGTAACATGGAACTCCTTATGTTTTCATTGAGACTTTTACCCTTTTTTTAAAAAAATGTATTTATTTTACTTCAGGTACATACTATATCTGGCATTTCTCCCCATGTTATCCCTCCCCATCCCCATTGTCTCTTCCCTACCCCCGCAACTTCCCCCAGTGTGTGATGCTCCTCTCCGAGTCCACGTGTTCTCATTGTTCAACACCCACCCATGAGTGAGAACATACGGTATTTGGCTTTCTGTTCCTGGGTCAGTTTGCTGAGAATGATGGTTTCCAGATTCATTTAAGTCCCTACAAAGGACACGAACTCATCGTTTTTTACGGCTGTGTAGTATTCCATCGTGTATATGTACCACATTTTCTTTGTCCAGTCTATCATTGATGGGCATTTGAGTTGGTTCCAAGTCTTTGCTAATGTACACAGGGCTGCAATGAACATATGTGTGCATATATCTTTATAGTAGAACAATTTACAGTTCTTTGGGTATATACCCAATAATGGGATTGCTGGGTCAAATGGAATTTCTATTTCTAGATCCTTGAGAAATCGCCACACTGTCTTCCACAATGGTTGAACTAATTTACATTCCCACCAACTGTGTAAGAGTGTTCCTATTTCTCCACATCCTCTCCAGCA